>JANSTT010017172.1:0-18152 GCA_026745375.1 Platyura marginata | reverse complement strand
GAGTATTAAGGGGCGTTACAAACTCCGTACCAAAGTTATAATACCCTTCGATTAACATCATACGGGTATAAAAATAGGTAGAAAGTGAAATATTTTGGCCGACCACAAGCACCAAAACGTCAACCGCAACTTTTGCAAAACTTTTATATATAAAAATATGAACTTTAAGAAAAACTTAAACGTAATATGTAGGTATACTTAGTTGTGACTATTGTTTGAATTAGTACAGTAGATGTAAATAAAACAAAAAATATATTAAATTTGGCAAAGTTTAAGCTCTAACACCACGTACAACAATAATGCTATGCCAAACAAATGGCAAAGTCAAAATATTTTTAAAATAAACTACAAAATCTCTGATTGACACCTATCGCACTGTTTTGACATGAAGCAAACTATTCACATACATTACCTACATATTAATATAATTGACCATCAAAACTTTTTATATCTTATTGGAAGACATTAGAAATCTCATATCGTTTTTCAAGAAAAAAAAAAAAAAAAAAATAAGTTCGCGAAACTTTAAATAAACAAAAAACAAGTTTTCCTAAGAATTTCATAAGGAAATTTTTTGGGATCAAATGACAGAATTACTTCACGAATATATTCGGAAAAATTCTGGAAAAAAAGTTGTCGTTCATATGAAAAATGCGTTAAAATCTACTTCTAGAGTATAATAGGTAAGAAATTGTTTATGGAGGGTACTTTTTTATTAAAATTGCACCGTATGCTAAATTACCTAGAGTCGGCCCTGAATGCATGAATATACATACATATAGTAACATACATAACATACATATGGATATATATTGTAGAATCAAATTCTTGGAATAGAACTAAATTAGAACCGGAAATCATCTTGAACATTTATATGCTGCGCATCAGAATTTATATCGACTGGAATATCTCGTAAAATTTATAAATACATTTTATAACCGCATTATCTCTATCTATAAATATAAAACGAACACATCTTCGAACATGATGATCAATTCATGTGCATAAAAAAAGATATAAAAAAAATAAAATAGTAAAAATAAATAATTGGAATTTATACCTCCATAATTTGTTGATTAATATCATGTGGTAAGATAGAGGGATGTGATTGTCCACCATCCAATGGAATACCTGTTGGAAGCAGATGAACACGTTCTCGACCCACAGCTGTATCGCGGGCCATATCTAAAAAAAGAAATTTTCTTTATAATGAACGTCGTGTTAATAAATTCTGCAATACTATTCGAAAAACTTAAAAAAATTAATTATTATTAAAAATAAAGTATTATTACGATAAACAATTTTTAAAATATGTTGATAGAAGATCGATTGAACGTCATAATGGCCTATTGCCTCACTTAAAATTTTTTGGTTTGCGGCTCTATTTTTCAGATCTCGTCCGTTTTTTTGGAGTTTTTTTTTGTAGCATTAACATAAAAAACGCTCTAAATCCCGAAATAAAGAAAATACAAAATTAATAAATTTTAAACGATTTGTATAAAGAACTTTATTCTTTAATCTCAATTCTATATTTCAACAAAGTGTTTTTGTAGCTCAAATCAATTTGGAGATATTAAAGGTCAAAGATATATTAACGAGGGCTTATATTCAAAACTGTCTATCTGCAATTTTAACGAAAATGAGTTTTTGATGGCAAACTCTTCACTGACCACAACTACATACATGATATTAATTTCAAACTAAAAAATCGATTCTAACACTATTTATAACCGTATGATGTTAATCAAGGGTATTATAACTTTGATACGAAGTTTGTAACGCCCTTTAATACTCATCGTAGAAAAAAAATTTCAACGCCATTATCTTTCTCGTGAAATTTTAAGTCAAAATATGCATGTCCGTCCGTCTGTCCGTGATCAAGATTCCGGCTAAAGCTGAAGCTACAAAGCTGAAATTTTGACAATTTATTATGTAGTCCTAGAGAGTATGATCTCTATTGTTTGATCTCTATTAATTTTTATATAAACCATTCATTTCCTCGAAAGATAGTCGAAATGTAGAAAAAATGAATATGACAACAATTATAGAGAATACAAAAATGAAGATTTCATTCATAGACTAAAAAGTTGTACGACCTAGCGTTATGGCGCTGCAATCAATGTTATTGCATTTTTAGGGTTTTTCATCATTTATTTGAAAAGGATTTAGATTACAGAAAAAATGAATATGACAAAAATGATAGAGAATAAAAAAGTGAAGATTTCATTCATAGACTAAAAAGTTCCACAAAATACCGTTATGGCGCTGCAATCAATTTTTGTTTGCTTTTACTATTCCATACTTGAGTTTTACAATTACATACTTAACTTCTTTTTTCGCTCTCCTGTATTGTATTTTTGCAGATAGACAGTATTGAATATAAGCCCTCCATATATTTTGAATCATTCCACAAAAAATATTTGTTACTTTAATAGCACCACTACTAAACTACAAACTCCTTACCAAAATTATAATACCCTTTGCTTTGATTAACATCGTACGGATATAAAAAAAATTTGCTATTAATATTTAAATACACGCTCGCTTATCTAGTCATTTACGTACAAATTATAATTAATGTTTATTTGTTCAATTCTGTCAATTTCGTTTTGACATTAAAAACTATAAATAGATAATTAATACCTATATAGTTGACCCCATGCACACATCATATTAATAATCGTTCAAATCGCTATTTATATATATAAAAAAAATTTCAATTGCGCGATATAAACACAGAAAATATTCAATCATACACAAGTGTACCTTACATTACCCATAGAATATGTACGAGCAATATACACATTATTAAGTATACATATGTACCGCCAATATATCATTACTTAATCATGCGATAATGGAATTTTTTTCCATTTGCGTGCAATGGATGTTTTACTAATTAATTTATTTTTTAAAAATTTATATTGTCAGTGCGCGTAAATAGGTATCATAAAAGCGAGTAGATATAGTAATTAGCTTTGACAATAATATATGTGTGTACATTTCCGTGATTTTGATACCTATGAAAAAAAAAAAAAATAATACAGTATATTGTTGTTGTAATTTAAAATAATTAGAGACACTATACATATATTATTTAAGTGGGTATATATGTATATACATATATAATATATAATTTGCATAATTAAATTTAATTTTTGCATTATTCGTGAAATTAAAATATATAAATTGTGGTATGTTTTTTATATGTCAAAAAAAGTCAAAATCACTTCACGACAACAACTTAAAAACGCACTGAACGCAAATTGTTAGTTTTGACTTATTTTAACTGCGCAAAATCCCTAATTTGTCGTCCATTTACAAATCTGTTGATGTGTGGTTGGGTATACTGATGGTGAATTTCATTCAATTCAATTTCAATTGGACATACAATTTTTGATTTTGATAAAATTTAGTTCTCCTGTTTAACCCTAATCATAATCAATTCATATTTTATTTTAGGTTATATGATATCCGGAAAAGGCTTTATTTTTTATTTTGAAGCCCTTATAATAAGGTAAGAACATAATTTAGAAGTTATGAATTTCTTAGTGCATTTTAAATTTGCAAGATCTTTCAACATTATTTTATAATGAGTAGATTATATTTTAAAAATTAACTTACTCTTATTCTATTTTTAAAAATTTATTAAAACCATAATATAAATTCAAAAGGTAAAATACTGGAAAGTAACAATAAATTTAAAATTTAACTATTTATTCATTATTTTTATTAATTTATTCAAAATTTAGAGTTAAAATCTTAATAATTACATTTAATTCGGTGTAATTACAGGACACATCAGAGTGCTGCGGCGTACATTACTTTATGTATATATATATCTTTTTAATAAGAATGAAAGAATTTCAATTACAATAAAAGGATGTGTAGTACTTGCTGTAACGTTCGGTCGATATATCATATTTTCTCCCACGCTATATACTTATTTATATATTTTTTGTAGTACCATTTTTTCATCCATATAATATTGTAAAGGTTAAAATTCAATACAAAACATTATTCTATATATATATATATATATAGGAATGTACATAATAATACGATACCTTTAATTCTAAATATAGAAATTACTAAGTTTTTGTGAATAAACAACGCTGTCACTTGTAATAATAATAAGCTATAAATATGTTAAATCAATAAAGGAGTGGACATAAAAACTCGTTATTATTATTTATTATTATGTATATTATTATTGAAGAGTTGGAAGAACATTACAATTTTTATTTATTCTGGAATGCAATATTCATTAAGAATAAGAGTACAATTAACTACATAGTAACCACTCTACCACACTAAACCTCTCAAAAATTGATTCCCACAACTAGGGAGCAGAATGCCTGCTATTCATCACTGTAGTAGCGCTACATATCGATCGAATTTACAAATAGATTTCTACATGAAATTAGAAATACTTTGGAAGAAAGCGATTCGCAAAAATAATTGTTTGAAGAGTGAAAATGATAAATTAAAATTATAAATATTTAAAAAAAAAAACTTAAACATAAAATTCCATTTTATCCTGATTCTGATGAAAGACTAATCCTCATTCTGATAAAAGAAAAAATCAGAATTACTTCTTTTAGAATAGTTTTAATTTAGAATTGGTTAATTAAATTTGAACTTTAGCTAAATATAGAAAAATAATTCTGTAATATTTTTAATATATACACACACACACATACATATATAGTATAAGGTTAAGGTGTAGATAAATATAGATTATATTTAATAATTAATTAAAAAATAAAATATATGTTTTTAATGAAATCACTTACATATTATACGCACAATAAAACATTAATGCGTATGAACCTACACGTTTATTTACAAATAAGTACAATGCTAGTAACACGTCTTGAATTTGATAAATTTATTTGTTTACTTAATATTATCAAAGTCAAACGAGTGTAGGTCGCAATAAAATGTGTATTTGTGTATATAAATAACAGAGACTATACAAATGTTTTGAAGCTTTAACTGTTGGTTAAAGCATTTGCACATTTGCACCAATTATCATATAGGTTGGATGGACGATGCTATTTACTAACTATAAAATCGTCGCACACACCGGAAGACTAAACCTTCTTTTAACAACAACTCTGGAACGCTATTTTTTTAATTGGCTCTAATTAAAGAATAGATTTTTCTCTATTTCTATTGGTTAAGCTGTAAGAACAAGATATTTTTTTGCAAAAATTTGGAAATTAGTGTATCAATTTTTATTTTTATTTAATCAGGTGACGTTAATGTCTATATCTACAGCTACACAATGAATTTTAACTACAGTGCAGACTTATTAATTGCAAATGGATCTTTGCACGAGTCAGTTAAATGTCTAAAAATTTCATCTATGTATATTTACTATCTCTATGAAAATTATAATTCTTTTTGTGCGTTTTGTACTTTTGTCGTATTTTCAATTTATTTTTGTATACATATATACAGTGAGTAACTTTAATTTTCGGTCGATGTGAAAAATCTCTGCAAAATTAACTAAAAACTTTAAAAAAGAATTGGTGTTTTTTCCAAATAGCACTTTCGGACGAAGAAAGTGGTATTTTTTGGCTGGAATCTAGGTCAATTTTGAAACACAACATTATTTGTTGCCGATATTTCGAAAAATTTTTATTTTCTTTTTCAAGGCTTACTTGAGTTCCCATATATTGTGTAAGCCTTGAAAAAGAAAATAAAAAAATTTCGAAATATCGGCAACAAAAAAGTTGTGTTTCAAAATTGACCTAGATTCCAGCCAAAAAATACCACTTTCTTCGTCCGAAAGTGCTATTTGGAAATATATTTTCTGAATTTGATTTTTATTATGGGAAACTAAAATTAAAATTATAATTCAAAAATTCGAAGTGTTTACTTCGAAAACAATTAATTTAAAAAAAAAAATAATTACAAACATTAAACTTGAATTTAATATTTTGTGTGACCGAAAATGAAAGTTACTCACTGTATGTATAATGTACATATAGAATATTTGTAATTATTCAAAATTTTGTGATAATCTAAAAACATATTGTTTCATTAGAGAGGTGTTAAAAAATTACTCAATAATTGCATCAATCACGGTAATTCCACATGGCCTTGTTTTATATCAATGTAATTACCGAGTGTGCACTGTATATTTAAAAAAAAACCTTGTTTTTCAAATATTTACATATCTACTAAATAATTTTTACTGTAAAAGATTGAAAGGAACACGATAATTCCATAAAGGTAAGCCATAAGCCTCTTTTACACAAAAACCACTTGATTAGGGTGATGGGTAATTTTAATATTTCATACAAAAATCTATAAAATAATTTTTTATTTATGCATATTTTATGAGGAGAACAAACACATCATTTGAATAAACTATACACAATTTATTAGAGAATCTAAATATAGACTTCGATCGATAATACCTAATGCCGCGACAAACTTGATTATATAAATAAAGTACAATTTACATATATGTAAGTATACATACACATATATACCTACATACATACCTTACCTAATATTAATATGTATAATCGTCATTGTTAAACATTAGGCAGGTATATTATTAGGTCTATGAATAACATAACAAAATAGTTCATGTCGTAAGTATAGGAAAACTAATTTAAGACTTGCATTTAAATGCAAAGTGAATATAAGTAAATAAACAAACTACTAACCTGTCAGCACTCCTCCGTTATATTGGCTAGGTTTTAAACTGGTTTTCTTTCTCTCTTTTTTCTTTTTTTTTTTTGGAATACTTTTAAGTTAATGCAAATTTACTGGTACTGCTGAGACTGTAGCTAAAAAGAGTGTGTTTGAAAAAACATATTCGTTGCAGACAAAATAATGTGCATTCATCGGTTACTGCTGGGGCTACAGCAACTTTTGGCAAAAGAATATTGCTGATAACCACACGCATGATTATATGGAAATTATGGAAATGGCGTTATCGAACCATAATGGTGAGAACAAAAATTGGCAATGCAGTAGAGTAGACCTTTAGTAAGGATGAACTACCAAATATATAAATTTGAAGGTGTTTACCACCAATTAACATCTTTTTAAAAGATATCCTTTTCGACGTTGAACCTTTTTTAATATTTTTAAAAATACATATTCAAAAAATTATCAAAAAGTAATAAAAACAAAAAAAATCATAATATTTTTGACAGAACTTTTTTTTGTATTTTTGATCTGCTATTTACATTTGTTTTTCGATTACAAAATTTTTGAATTCATATGAAACTTATGAAAGTTCCTATAATAAAGTGTGGAAAAACTTTTGAAAATCGATGGAAAAATTTATTAAAAGTTATAGGCTATAAGGTGATTTTGCATATTGTAGATATTGAGATAAAAATAGTAACCTCGCGATTATATTTTTTTTTATGAAAAGTTATGGGTGGATAAATAAAAAAAAAATTACTTTTAATTTAACAAACATACAACTAAAATAATTATATATACTATATAAACATACATATTTTACAATCCAATCAACAAGTGTAGTTGTTTACTATTCATCCGCACAAAAATCCGCCCATACTAAATTGAAAAAAATTAGACTTTTCTTATCAAGACGATTATAATAAAATGAGTACACATAACATGCCACCGGGTATAATTTATGTCATCTTTAGTAATTCTAAATTCATGGCAGACATCCAAACACTATGACTATGACCGAATGTGTATTCAAGCAATTTGTTGATATACAAACATGCGACGATGTAACCAAATTCATGTGTAGGACATTAAAAGATGTTTTTTTTTGTTCTCTACCGTACTATAATTAACTAAACATATGTACGTAATGTGAGGTCATCTCAGTAGGAGATTATAGGGGAGGTCACTTTAAAACAAAACATTTACTCGATTTCGTCAATAATTTCCAAAAGTGCTCATTATGTTTGCGCGCAGAGTTGAAAGATCGAGTTAAGCTACGGTTACAATGTTAAAATGTTTCAAACAATTTTGATCCTACATTACACTTACACAAAACTAACCCAAAAAAAACCACACAGAAATGACGTATTTTGTATCTTAAATGACAAATGTCAACTCGACTCTCAATTCACGCTTTTAATGACACCATTTTAACTCAATCCAGTATGAAAAGTAGAGTCGATTCAACTCCAGTTTCGGCTCGACTTGTGTTTATATGAGTTAAATCTACTAGTAAAATATTTAAGTAAAAATATCTTAAGTCGTAATAATAATGTACAATTTTGAAAGACATTAGTCACACAAATTCACAAATATACAAACAATTTTATTTTCATATAAAGTCGATCAAATTATAATATTGAACATTGATTGCCATTGAATATCCGAAATGCATTTAGGAACATAATTAATTGATAAACATTTAAAATGTTTAATAGGGAAGAAGCACTCCTTCTTTTACATGTTACCAAGATTCGTGACTGGTATATATGTACATAAATCTTAATTCAATATATTGAAATTGAAAAAAACACATTTTCTATCTATTTCCAAGGAGTAATGCATTACTCTTTTTATAAATATTATTGTGTACTCAAATAGAATTCGTAACTATTTTTATCTAAAGACAAATAACTTCTACATTCTACTATTATTTGGATATCTGGTTCACATTAAAATCCATTCAGTCAAGATCGTTGCCGATGCACACAAATTTCTGTTTCGTTGACTCGGCATATAAAAGAAAAAAATGTTTTATAACAGACCAAAAACGTCGGTGCAATATTTTAAATCATTTTCTTTAGTCTATAAGTCTATAGCTAAGCTAAACACATAAATACATAAGTATATTATGTACATACATATAATACAGAAAGAAAAATGTTTTTTGAAAGTTTCTAAAAACAGAACAGCCAGCCATGTTGAAATATAAATAGACGTACCAAATTTATAAATAAAATAACATTTTCCTCAAATATATTTTAAGGGCAAGTCAAGAGAAAATATTTGCTATTGTTTCGTGTCACATGCAAGAAAATGTGTTTTCCATTGTTTTTTTTTTTGGTTTTCAGTGGAAATACTTTTATATCATAATAAAAATTTCACTTTTTCAGGAATATGATTACAAACAGAACGAGTCCTTTTGTTTTCTTATACAATGTCTTGTTTATATAATACACCTATAGCTACATAATATATAATATATAAATGTTGTTTGCCATTTATAGCTCAATTCTACAAAATATGATTATGGTACTTTCCCCCATCCCATTCATTTGATTTAAATTTGGCATATTACGACATCACTTTTCAAATATACCCAACAATGTATGTGTATCAATATAACGAAATGTATTTTCGTTTTTAAAATTGTTATGTAATTAGATTACCGAGACAGGTCAATTATTCTTAGAACAATTACACGTGCATCTTACATCCAAGTGGATGTTGCATTTATGGAAAAATTACATGTCAAATTCAGACACATCTATTTGTTTGTTTTCATAAAACAATGAAATTTATTTGTATTCCATATACTTAGAATATTCTAAATACTTAGAAAAAATGGACTATAAAATTGTACTTACAAAATGCAAAATTAATATTTCTCTAAAAGTTGAATAAATGCGTTAAAAAAAAAGATTTTTTAAAAATCGGGGAATTGAAATTTAACTTACGTAAATAAAGCTGAGGCTTGTACGAATCCACCGATATATAGATGCTAGGTCTATCTAATCGTTAGGTAGTTTTTAAAAAATGTTTTAAAATCAAATTTTAATTTTTTGTTCGCAATTTGAGGCGTTCTTTAGTAAATGCATGGAAATAACATATGAAATTCTATAGAATTACTTGAAATGTTCACAAATCAATTAAAAACAATAAAATTATTAATTTCAAGACCAAATTTACATATCCCTTTTTCCATGAAATTCCCTAAAAAAATCATATCTCTTAAATTGCCAGACCATTGTTCGAAGAATTTTTTTTCCCATTAGCTGCTTCGAATATCTAGAGGAAAAAATATCCGTCCATCGATATGGTGTGAAATTTCCATAGAAAACTATTTCCAAAAACGCTATATTAGTAAAAGAATTTTTAAAAATCAGGGGATTGGACTGTAACCTCAAAATTAAATGAAAATTAAACCCGAGGGTTGTACGAATCCAACGATATATAAATATTAGTTCTATCTCATCGTTAAGTATTTTTTAAAAATATTTCAAAATGAAATTTTATATATTTAGATCGGAATTTAAGCCTTTTTCAGGCGTTCTGTAAATGTGTGGAAATACTGGGAAAACCTATACAAAATACTTAAAATGTTCACAAATCAATTAAAAACAATAAAATTATCAAAAAGATCAAATTTATAGAATACGAGAAAAAAAATTATTGTTCAGATTTTCCCAATTTTTCCTTACATAGATTTTCGATGAAAATTTCTTAAAAAAATCATATCTTTTAGAGAATGTTGATTTTTGTAAAGATTTGGATAGACCAAATGGTAGAGAGCAGAATATTAGTATAGTAACTAAGAAGTGCTGCGGCTTAAGTGTCATATTTAGTACTTTCTCCACTTCGAAGTTATGAAATTTCTTAATTGAATTTATATTTTTTCTTAAAATTGTGGAACCTATTTCCCCACCCACGACAAACAAATTCGACGAATATGCTCCGCGAGAAGATTAAACAATTTGCGATCCACTATCATTTTCTTGCCGAGCATTAGTTGACATTCTGCTTTCGTCTCGGTAATATTGCAGTCGATCAATGAAATTGATTACAAAATTAAAAAAAAAAATGCGTGAAATTGCCTTCCAAACATTTTCTTTATTTCAGTTTTAGTCGTTTCTTTATAAAAAAATTTTATTTCTTCATTTAATTTTTGTAAATTTAAGGTTATGTTTACATGTTGACATTAAAAAAATCAACATAACCTGAAAAAAGTCCTAAATTCACTTCGTTGCTCGCACAGCAAGACCATCCACGATCGAATCTGCTTGTCAACCAAACAGCCACGCCCACAAATATCTAATTTTTTTTATCGAATCATCGAATCTGCTCGCGCGAACACAAAACAATACCATCCACGGTCTAATTTGCTCGCGCAGCACGATGCTTGTTAAATTTGCTCGTCCGTGGATGGGCCGGTTTAAACTTAAGGGTACTGGTTTAAGCTTAAGGGTACTAAATCAAATACTTTAGTAAATACTGAATGCTAAGTGCTAAGTGTTTAACATATATATGTAATATAATTATGTATGTATGTATTCAGTTTGATCTCGATGTGTCAAATACAACTACATATACTTACATACATACATACATATATGTAAAGTCAATCAACAACTTAATAAAATAATTGAATTATGTATGATTCTTTGTTCGTCAATTTAACAAAGGAATACCAGTTACCAATCATATTATATATGTACATAAATAATACATACATATGTTACATATGTGGGTAACATTGTACTGTACATGCACATATACAGAAGAAGATAACTGAATTAACTAACAAGAACCAAACCACACTTCTTTATTTGTGCATATCATTTCGACTAAAAATAGCTGTGTAAATACAAACAAATATTCATTAAAGATAATGTTAGTTTATTATTAGAGATGGCTATTAATTTCGACCGAAAACAGAAAAATTACTCATAAAATTTAACTTAGTATTGTCCACCACATAATGACATAACCAATACAGCGAAATCTCTTGTTTCCATATTTTTGTCTTATTATTCAATAAATAATAAATACGGAAAATCTTTATAGTATGCCAAAAAATTTCCATGCCTTAATCTTATTTTTTGATAAACAAATTACTTTTTTGTGGATTTTAGTCAATCTCTTGATGTTTTTATAATTCCATACAAATAAATTAATTTATGAAAGACTAGGTAATTACATTAGGCTTTTTAGGTGCAATAAACTTATGTAGTATGTGTACCTACTATAAGCGATAAACAACAACAAATAGAGCGACAATAAGGAATATGTTTTTTTTGTTGTTTTTTTTTAGTATCTCATCTGCTCCAAGATGACTAGTTAGATAAAATTGATTATTTTCTAATCTATTTCAAATTAGAGGTCAGTACTGCAGAAAGTACTTCGATAGTAAGAAAATACTTGGTCTTCGGTACTACCGTACTACTCCCCAAAGCAAAGTACTACCTTTTTTTTTTTTTAATTTTATTACATATAAGTAAAATTTTACTCCAAAAAATCGACGTATATATAAATTGGTAATGTAAATTGTAAAGCATGCACACTTCCAGAGCTCTCTCTTAGCTGTCAGCTGCCAACAGCTTTTTAGCTTCAGCCGTTTAGCTGGAATGAACGATCTTTAACTTATTGAAACTACGATACTATCCATCAAACAAAAATGAAACTCTCGGTGTTAGAATAAATTCGTGCCTTCCGAAAACTTAAAACGGCAGCACTGTTATAGTCATTAATGGTAGACTGCCCCTTTCTGTTTAAAGTTATCCTCTTTTTTTTATTTGGTCAAATTTTTTGGTTCTCTTTATTATAATTTTATATATTATAATTTTGTAAAATATTGGTTAATTTTGGAGTGCAGCTACCAACAAAAAAAATTGTTGACGACACCGTCGTTGAATAAGAAAATCAAAAGTATCGCAATATGATTGTACTGTACTTACCATGTACGTAATAGAAATCTAAAGAATTAACTGACAAATAACATTCAGACGCTGACTAATTGGAAATTTTAAAGAGACACAATTCTATAAATATTTTTCTTTAAATTCAAAAATTTATTATAAATCTTGGACCCAAATACTGCGCAAACTTAAAACAGACATCCTATGTAAACGAAGAAAAACAATTTTTATTTTTGAACATGTTGTAAAAAAAAAAAAAGTGAACGCGAATTAAAACCCAAATCAAAATAATAATAATTTTACGCACTAACACATACATAGAGAGCAAAGTGTTTAAATACGACTTTAAACGAACGCGGTGCGGCGTTCATAATATGTTTATTTTCGAAAATGTATTTTATGAGTTTTATTTAGATTGAGTTATTAATAAACTGAACATATTTATTTTTAAAATGCTCACAAATCGTAATATCCCGTTTATATCAGCGCTGTGCTTAATAAAGATTTTATAAGCCATTTGTTGCCTTTTTCATTAAAATAAAAAAAAAAGCTATTTTGGGTTTTGAAGTATTTAATTAAAAAAAAAATTAGAACATTTTTAAATTATAGAAATATTTGGTTTTTTTTCTAGAAAATTGATTATTTCAATAAAACTTATTTTATGATTTTAATGATTCAATTTTTAATATATGATTTCCAAAAATAGCTAAGTATGCATGATAAATCAAAAACCAACTGGATGCTGAGCTTTTATAATTATTCCATGAACAAAGATTTTATTTTTTAATAGATCTTAACAGAGATTTAAAAAAAAAGTATATTTTCCATATTTCCTTCAACAACAAAAAACTCCGTTTAGAGTTAAAGTTTTTATTTCATATATTTATATCAATATGTTCTACAATATTGGAACAAAAAAAAATATTTTATCCAATATCTTCACGATTCTATTTCTAATGAAATGAAGAAAACTAATTCCCCTACAAAAAAAAAACTCCGAAAACCGTTTCTGTGACGATGTATGGATTTTTGACCAATAAAAATTAGTCTATCATCGTATACAAAAAACCAAGTCGTTACTGACTTTTTCAAAAATGATTGAACTATTTAGTACTTTTTAAGATATAGAAAATTATAGCTTTAAAGAAAAATCTTAAAAGCTTTAAAGAAAAGCCGTACATAAAAAACCATTTCCGCTAAATCGGTTAAAATTTTCAAAATGCTCAACAATTTTTTTTAAATAAAAACAAAAATGTAATTTAATTAGGCTTACCCAAATTTAAAACGTGCATTTCACTTCAACACCATAACAGCGCAATTTGTAGTCAATATTTTCTTGAATTGATCATAAATTATTTATAATTATAAATTTACTTTGTTTTTTTTAGGTTAAAACTAAGTATAGAGAAAAATATTGATACAATTTATTTTAGAGTTTAAATATTTGTTTACATACATACATTTAAATTAAACAAACGATTTTTGTCTCTTTATTTTGTCAAAAAGTAGTTTATTTGTTAAAACTTAATAAAAGTTTAAAACTGGTATTATTGGCTCTATAAAATCATGTGATCAAACCGGAAAAAAACATAGATTTTCTTGAAGACCTTTAAATATTGATCACAAAAAAAACCATTTTTATTCTTAAATTATAGTAAAAATTAATATAATCGGATAAACAAAAAAAAAAAAAAAACGAACATCTGTAAAAATACCGATAAACGAACATTCCATGTGAGAACATATTTTACTTAATAATGATAAAAAGCGATCTTTTTTTATTTTTTTCCGAGATATTGCGACAACTGGACAAAATCAACATTACCCCCCCCAACTGCCTTTCATACAAATTTTTTGTAAAAACAGCTCTTTTTCGAATTTTCTCACGCTAAATTAAAAAAAAAATATTAGAAAAATCATAGGAGCATAGGTGATTAAGGACGATTAAAAAATTAAGGGTTACAAAGATATTTAGCTAGATCCTAACGAAAAAAAAGCTCAGCCAAAAATCAATTCTTTTTAAATGGAATATACATATAAATATAAACAATTGTTGTATATAGATAAATACATGTACTTTTCCAATTAATTTATTTTAGACTTGTTATCACTTTAATTGTAATGAAATATACAAAAAAAAAATATTTATGAATTTTTTCGACAAGATCAATAAAAATTATTTTAAAATATTATACAAATACATTGTACAGTGTAAAGACAGTACACATACCAAAAACAACAAACAAACAAAAAAACATAAGAAACAAATTGGAATTTATACCTACACATATTCATATGTATTATCAAATTATTGACTGAAGTCTGTGTTAAGGATCACAAATTGAACAACGTACAATGTACATATATATATATCTCTAAATGCTAATGACCCCGATTTCGATTATAAATAAAAATGGCCTAAAGCAAATTGATCTCATTTTCATATATACGTCAATATGTATTTAACGCAAATCTTATATGATCAAGCAAAATACCTTTTAGTTTCTGCTGATTAAATTCAAATAATGGCATATTTATGCAGGATTGCCCAAACAAAAAAATTGTCTGTTATGTTTGTTATATCAATTTTAAGGAACTATGAACAAACATTCCCAATTAATTATAGAAAACATAAGAATTTTTGGAAAAGGTCAAAGTATTCTACCATGATCAAGATTTAGGCAAAATCACTAAAGCTCGAGAGATAAAAATGACCCATGATTAAATACTTTGAAGCAAATTGAACAATAGCGGAAAAATGTGGGTAAATTATTACTTTGTGTACATAATTTTGCCATCAATTATTCATTTACTCAAAATGAAATAAATAGAGAATAAAAAAAAATTATGATTTCACTCAAAGACCAGAACAAGTTGCACGCTCTACCGTTATAGCGCTGCAATCAATTTTTTAACACTTACATTAATACTCCATGTACGAGTATTTCAAAGTCGGTTTCATTCAACTGACAAACATAAATTCCCATTTATGATATACGCAAACAAAAAAATAGATCCACAATAGGTAATCGTACAAAAATTGATTCCTATTCTGGACTCTGGACCAAACAATTTAAAGATAAAAGTGGACAGTGGAAATTTATACAAAATGTCAGAACGAGACTTAACGGATATTTACTTAATAATACTATAGCACACCAATTATGAGTTTTTAGAAAACATTTAGAGACTGGAATGTTGTGATTGGGTCAACATAAATTTTTTAATTTTTATGCAAAAAAATTCATACCGTGACAACCCTATTTTACTTAATGTATGGATCTTGTGTATATATATATGCATATATACGTATATGTAGATACAAGACACGTATTATTGTCGATCTCAGCAATGAATTAACAAAAAATACATTGAGAATCGGAATTTTATTTTTGGCATATGAGATTCAAAAAAAAGAAAAAGAAAAAAAATGCTAAAATTAAACAGGTTTTGGCAAAAATAAATTTCGGAAAAAGAAAAATAAGAATGTTAGTTGGAAATATGTATGTGCAACAAATTTAGTAGTGTATTTGGTAGTGTCGGTAGTTATTTTCTATTTTACTTAATTATTTTGCAATTCACAATGTAATTATGTATGGTTAGGTTTGATAGGTTTATGAAAACACCAAAAATAAACCTGATAGATATATGTAGGTACCTATTATAGTTTAGTTTTAGTGGCGTCTCCATACATTTTTATCGTAAATATCGATCAAGCGAGGAATTTCCAAATGAGTAAGAGCAAGTTGAGATGCTAAAAATACCAAAGCTTCAAATATGAGATATGGGTGTGGATTAGTTGTTAGTTCATAATATAACCACGATTTTTTTTTCCACAATCGGGTATTTCTCGAGGTATTACTTTTTTCAACTTAATCAGTTGATTGATTTATGATACAAAAAGTTTTCTCAGTTTAAAAGAAAAAAAACTGCATACATGATAAATCAAAATCAACAAAACAAGATGCCATCTTTATAATTTACAACCTCAACTGAATTCATTGTTCATCAGTGTATTCATTTCACAGTTATCCTACATACAACATAATACATAATTCTAATTATATTTATACTTTATGTAGATTCTGACAAAGAAATTCTTTTCCCATAGAAAAGATGTTGCAAATCATCTTATTCTGAATGATCAATACAAAAAAAAATATGTCACCGAACATAAAAATTTTCAATTACTTATTTGGTGTCAGTGCACAAATATGTAGAACACAATATTTTATCAAACATGTGTTGACCGAAAATCACATGCTGCGAACATGAAAATCACATCAAGGTTTTTATAATCATTTTGTCTGGTTTGCAAAATCTCTTGACGTAATTTATAAATTCAGGGGTCAATAATTATCATTTTAGGCAAATATTATTTATTGAGTTTAGTAGGTAATACACGAAAAATGAATACTCGTAGTCGTATTAGATGAAATAAATTTGATTCCAGTCACTTTTTAAAAGATGATAGGCACTTTATAAAAAATAAAAGTATAAGAGAATGATGGCAAAATATTTCTTCGAAACTTTTCTATAGAATAGTGAAAGATTCATCTTCACTCCAAAAACTTAAAGTTATGAAAAAAGGGAGGAAGAGACTTTCTTAAAATCTTCACAAAACACACACAATAACTCGCGAAAATAGAAAGCAGACATATCTTATGGAAACAAATTATTTATTGGATATACTCTCTGAACTCTGAACAATTTCTTAGAAAGTCACAAATATTCTTAACAAAAAAAATAAAATAAAAAATAATGACCAAAATATTTAAAAATTTAATTATCCACAAACTGTTACAAAAATTGACAAACTATTGCAAGCCATTTTAAAGCAGAAATATAAGCTACACAATATAAACACATACCTATGTACGTGTCATGTACATTTACTTGTACATGTAATCTATATTTAAAATAAAAAAATCTAATTGATCTATTTGAACTGATTTTACATTGACTAATTTCTGGAAATTCCGTTTAGATAAAGATGAACTCAGTTTTGTTTACAAAGAACTTGTTTTTGTTTATATATACATATATCATCTTCGGCCTGTCAGTTTTAGGTATGCCTAACTAAATATCATTAATTTAAAATAAAAATATTGAAAGACAAGACAGGCATTTTTGTTTGAATAAAATTTGTATTTTAATAGAAAGAAATGCAGTTGCCAAAAAAAAAAAAAAAATTAGGAAATAATTTGCGACAGTGACCCACAAAACAGGTAAACAATGTTATGTAGGTATGTATGTTATGTATACACACAGTTTAATGACTAACCTACATATATCGCGATGAGAATACTAAGAAATCATTAATTTTCTCAAGAAAATTCTTAAAACAAACAAAAAAAAAAAAACAAGATAAAACATTTCTTCCAAAAAAAAAATTTAGATGTGCCAAGATTAATCCCATAAAGTTCATGATTTGTTATCTATGACAGCATATTTTTCCGATTTTACTTAACTTTTACTGCGTTTGTTTGACGTATAAAAGATAGCTAAAAATAGAGTACCATGTTATCGATAGAGACATTTCGATCAAAATGTTTTAAATAA
>JANSTT010017171.1:0-18158 GCA_026745375.1 Platyura marginata | reverse complement strand
AACTTTTTCTTTTTTCACCTCTATAAGTCGAACCTCTGTAATTCGAAATCCTCGATAACTCGAATTTTTTTGATTCTATTCTACCTCCTACGTACTTAAAATTACACATAAAGACGTAATTTTATTACGAAATTTAAAAAAAAAAATTAATTAGACAAAAAGTTCGAAAATTAAGTTATGTATAAAACTTTAGATACAAAAAATATACATAATTTGTTAAAGCTGTACTCCTATTATACTCCTAATATAAGTATAGAAAAATTGTTCATTCATTTTTTTAAATAAAATACATGCGACATGATAGGAAAACACATGTTTCTCCTTTGAAACTTTTATTTTCGTATAATATTAATTAATAAAAGAAAATTGATGAAAAATTATTTTTATTTAATTAATTACCCCGCCATTTTTTTCTCTCAAAGTACAGAATTTTTATATTTACAATAAATATTAAGTAAATTTTAATCAGTGGACCCTCTGAATACAGAGGGTAGGTATTCGTTAAAATTTATTTGTATAACTTTAAAAATTTATTAGCAAAAACAAATATAGACTGCTAAGAAACACCTGCGCTTCCACCTGATATGGTTTTATTGGAATTTAATTAATTCCTTTTGTATTAATTAGTACGGAATTGTATTTAATTTAAAAATTAAAGTAGATTAATGAAAAGGAAACTGACAGGAAATAGAAAAGGCATTTAATAGCAAAAGCATTTAAGAGCAGACCTCTATGTGTAAATACTGGTTCATATTTTCTGCTCCATTCTTTACCTGTATTATAAAGGTAATACTAGAACTAAGAATAGTCCCAAAGCTCTTTATACATATGTACATATATACTTTATATGATCCAACATTAAGGATTTGGCATAATACATTTTCTCAGAACATGGGTTACTGTGAGACCGTGACACCAGTCATTTTTCACATACAATTTTCTTGGTAAGGGCAATAGCATGGCAGTAAAATTTCCATGTCTAATTAAGAAAAAATATTCTATGATATTAACAAATTATGAGTTTGGAGCACTGTGACACGGAATTATTGACATATGTAAATGTTGTCGTGCGCCATTGAAAATGATCTGATAATGAAAACTTAGTTTTTCGAAACGCGTTATTTGTATAATTTATAAAATTTGTTCATATAAAAAGGAAATTGTTTCTATTTTAAATATATGTCAATTCTATGATATACTCATACTTATATTATTTTTGAAATGTGGAATGAAAAGTGAAGTTAACGAAAATGATCGTAATCGTAATTTGTCATAAAAAAAAAATTCATTGAAATTATTACATATAATGTTATACCTTTTTGAAACCACTTTAGATTAGAAAAGATTACCGAAATATAACTTAAAGGACTATACTTAGTACCAACATATATGTATGTATAAATAAAAGTTGTTTAAGTTGCTCCCTTAATGTATGGTATTCTTCCATAAAATATGTATGAAAGCTTTGTGTAATACAAGAAAGTAGTCAAGAGTAACAAATTTGAAAATCTTTTTTAATCCCCCACTTCCTTACATATACGTAAACATAAAGTACGTAGAGATACATAGGTAGGCTACCTACATATGTAAATTACATAAATTAAAACTGCTGTTAAAAGCACAATTACCAATATTAAAGAATGTTATCTTTGGAAAAAGAAGTTATACAATTACACAGTAAACACTTTCTAATTTGAAGTCTAATTTGAAAATCCCTATAATTTGGCAAATAAAATGTTTCCAAATTAGAAAAGTTTTTTTTTTTACAACAATACATTTTATGTACCTAATTTAATCATGTTATCATTAAATTGATTTCCACGAACTTTTTTGTAATCTGTAAATCAGTTGTTAATCTCAAATAAAATCCGTCAGAAAGTTCTCTGTTTGCTTAATGGGATGGTATGTAAATTAACTATTAAATAAAATTAGAAAGTTTTTTTTTTTTTTTTGTATCAGTGTTAAGGGTACTGGAGGGTGAATCGAATTTATTAGGGTGTGGTGTAAATAATTTTTAAAAAGTTAGGAAGAAGTAGGAGAAGTTGTGTTTAGAAAAAAATCTTCGTCTTCTTTGAATTGTTTGTAATGTACTTATGTTTATTGTCGCACGTAATACATTTAAATTTTGTATGTTTCTATTCAGTTCTTTTGAATGGAAAATTGCGAATGTAGGTAACAGTACCGGATAAAGAGCAAAATGTGATAGAAAAGACATTCCAAAATAAAATATTTTACTGTATAAGTATATTCTGGATGACGAAGTTTATTACCTCAACAAACGAAACGAAAGCTCTCTTAATGCTTTTTGTTTACTTATATTTATTGGTATTGTTTGGAATTCGTAATGCTGAATCCATGAAGATTTTAAATCGTACGTTTAACCAGTACATCAGATTTGCTTTTAATTTAAAGAATGTATTCGTCGTCAAATGCTTTAGAATTATAAATCTTGCATTTTCCTCATTAAAATTAATTAGAACATATAGAAAAAATATTTTGTGGATATCAATTTTTTGACATTTTGGCAGGAAATCATCAAATCGTCATTTTTTTGGAGTATTTTATTTTCTTTGAAAAAATAGATTTTTTGACTTTAGTGATACATAATTGACTAACTTTTATTCTTAACTGTAAGTGTAACTGTTAGGTTCAAAAGTTATGAGCATTTTTCTAGTCTTACATTTTCGTATACGGTTAATATTTCAGATATATAACATTCACTTCATCGCTTTCACTTAATTTTCATCTCCTTATATCGATCGTTTTCTGTTCATAGGATTAGTATTTGAAATTATTTATTAATGATAATCTGCTAAAGTTGTACATTTTGATATCATTTTTTTAACGATATTTTTCGAATGAGCTTCAAAAATATACTGAAAATTTTAAAATTTTTTATCGAAATTCTAATTTATGCACAAAAACAAATTATAAGATTTACTATTGCAAAATTATCGATTTAACACTAAAATTGTTCACACACAAAAAAAAAAGGCGGCACAATAAACAGGGAAAGCGTTTCCACATACATAATTACATATAAAATAAATCCTAAAGCTAGTAGTGGCAGCATATGAAAATATTTTGTTCCAATAAATTAATATTAATAGCGCCGCACAATTTATAGTATACACACAATAAAAGCTCATATCGATATCTTAATAATTGATTTTCCATTGGCGATAAAATCAGTTTATCATTTTTTATGGTTTTAGATAAAAATCACAAATTTCGATTTAGTTGATTTTTATATGAACTGGTTGTATTTTATAGCCATTTGAAGGGCAATAAAATGACTAAGTACTTACCGGCCACTTTTCGAAATACAAAAATAAGAACAGGGGAGTTAATGTGATTTTAAAAGTAACCTCTCGTCATTTGATACCTACTAGTAAATTTCAATCGATTTCTTCTAAAATATTTAACAAATACCTATTATGATGAAATGAAAACCAAAATCGATTTAATATCAAATATCCACTGGAAAATTAGTAAACCTACACCAAAAATTCTATACTGAGAAAATCAAAACATATAAATACAATTAACTTTAAATTTGATATTTTAATAGATTTTAAAAATTGGCGGTTAGATTTTCTTAAGAAAATTATCCCGACATTGTACAGACTTGGAACATTTCAAATAAAATTCTGGAAAAATCTAACTATTTTAGTTATCATTAATAAATCAACATTTAATGAAAGTTTAATTTTAAAATATTTTTTCCCACCAATTTTGTATGGAAAACTGTCAAACCGTACATTTTTTAGTATTAATTTATATTATTTAATATAGAAATTTCTAGTGAAATTTAAAATTTCTCATATACAACAATATAGAATATACATATACAAACATACATTCATACATGTATAAATAACATGCACAATATAGCGATACTTCTTTTTCAGTTTATAAAACGGTACATTTTATCTGCGATAATTGTTTTAAGCGAGTGATCTGACAGTCATTTATACGTGATATTTAAAATATTTACACCATCGCATCAGTTTAATTTGGTTAGTTATGTAACATAAAATTTAAATATAGTTACAATAAGCACCCGTTGCTTAATATCAGGAAGCAAAAATGAGAATTTCACTCAAATTTGCTTATAGAAATTCAGAACAAATATTCAAAAGACCTTTTGGGTTTACAAGCCTTAATAATTAATCGTTTTATACTTTGGATATACATTACATATACATATGTATACATATTGTATGTATGTACATAACAATTTCAAGATAATATTGATTTATATGTTCTTGGGTTGCAAAACTCTCTTAATTTTGTTTTGAAATATTTAAGTAAATTAATTATGAATTATATACCAAAGTGAATTCTAAATGATGAATACCCTCTGAACGTTCTGTCTTCGATAAATCGGGGTTTTTTTTTTTAATTATTGTTTTGGTTTTGGAAGATCAAAACTTTTAAAATGCAAAGTGTATTACACGCACTTAAGAATAAACATATGTTTGATCACACAAGCATTTATAAAAGAAAAGCGGAATGCTCAACACAAATAAATCTTTCCAAATGTTTAATGATAATAGTTATTTCTTCCGAGCATAAATATTATTGCACCTGGAAATAAATTTTGTAGCAACAAACCGATAGCAAATTAATGAAACATTACAAAATAGTTCTGATTATCAAAAATAATTTAAATAGAAAATATTGAGAGACTATAAATTATAAAATTTTTGTTTATATTACAGATCAAAATTTAAATTGTGAGAGTATTGTTAATGCTTTTAGCAAAATGTCAACATATGGATTCCGGTTATTTCTATTCTGCATTTCCCAGTGAATTGGGAGAAAATATCAATAATTTCACAGTTTTTGTGGCAAACTTAAGGAAAGTGTTTACACTTGTTCCATACGCAAGTGATTAATATTGAAAATTTTGTGTATTCAAAATTGTAAATAATAATTTTTTATAATTCCTTTATTTCTCTTTTGACAGAATTGAATCATAAAATTAGCAATGTGTTTTTGCAGTAAGTGCGCCAATACCGATTATTACTTGTTTTGAATGCTTAAACTAAATATAATAAATTATCGGGAAAAACCATACCTGACATACAGAATTACAAATTCTGAACCATTAGACTACAGAAGCTACTGTTCTTCTGTGTTCTACAGTCCCTTGAACACTGAAGAACAGCAAAACTCTAAACGATAACTGGTTGGTTGATTTATTAACTGTGATAATTTTTAACTTGAGCGATATCTACATATCTACAGAAAAAACAAATAATATAATCTTAATTGTTATTTTGTATATTGTTTCTAAATTGAAATTTACGTTTAATTTTGAGACAATTATATGACTGTTATATTACCCCTACCATAAACAATTCATTATTTTCTTTCGTTGACATTTAATATAAAAGACATTTATAGAACGAAGTTAATGAATATCCGTACTAGTTTTTACAATAAATTGTTGGCAATATTCAAAACCATTGTAATTTTATTAATTCTCGAATTCTGATGTTAATGGTGTGAATAATATAACAATTTGTGCTACAAATTGTATTTACTTTTATATAACAAAAATTTATTAAAACTTTATATAGAAAGTATAAATTATACAGTCACACGCTACATTAAAGTAAAATTATCATTCCTTTATGTGAACCCTTCGTTCCGAATAAAACGCGTTAAATAGCCCCTACTGTACAAAACTGCCTATAAAGATCCTTTTTATATATAACAAATTATTGTGGTGAAACGATTACCATCAACGACCATAAATGTTTAATTTAGTTATTTCCGGGCATGCTAAGATCTCTTAAAAGGTTTCTGAAATTTCTAAAGCTTTTTGTATTAGTTTAATACAGGTATGGTATATCTACGCCTGAAATGTGTACTAATGCTAGATGTTATTGTAGATAAGAAGATATTTTCATCATTATTATGTGCTTATTTAAAATTGATTATACTCACTTATCTAAAAAGTGCTAGTAGTTGGTATATATAAATATCATAGAAATAGATATACCTAAATACGTAAATGTTTGTGTATATACTAGGTTGGAGTGAAATTCATATTTTTTTTTTTTCGATATCAGATAGATTGAGTAACGAAAAGTGGGTAATTTTGTCGTAAAATATTTTTTTTTTTTACAAACTCTTAGGCCTAGTGTATGTATATTCCGACCCCGTTCTCTATAATTTCAAAGCGATAATAAAATTAAACCAAAAACAGCAGGACATTAAAAATGTATTGAAAACGTAATATTTTCACATAAAATATGTCAGGTGCAAGAATTCAAATTGGAGTATATGGAAAACCAATTAAAGCAATAATAAAGGAATAAATACCAAATATTAAATTGGCTATTTTTTTATAATCTATAATTACTTACTTACTGACTATCTACTTTAAAGCATAATTTTAAGCACAATTGAGTAACAATGTGCAAAATTGCGTGGGTGTGTTCTTTATTATTTTGTCCTATATTGTAATCAAAACCTATTTGAAAACTAATGGAAAATTGTTCATTAATCCTTACATGTTCAAAATTCAGAAATCTTAAATGCGTAACTTTTTTCAAAAATTCAATTTAGCAAAAATTCAAAATAATGTAAATATACAAAGTTCCACGCCTTAATTAAAAAGAAAGTTTTTGAAAAAAATCGATCAACAAAACGTTTCGGTGAAACATCTAATTCTTATCATTTTCCTCCGTTATAATCTAAAAATTAGACATTATTTTTAAATAACGATAATTGAATCATTAATTATGCCACAATGTTGAATGTGTTCCAGGCAGGTTTGGCAGTTCTGTAATCTGTACCTATACTTATATGTATCTTAATTTGACTTACTACCAATCTTAATTTTCATTTTTCAATTAGAATGTTCAACTATTTAAATTGAAAATTTATGTTTAAGGACATCGGCATAAAAGTCGATTGTAATTTGTTCTTCTAATTTGTGGGCGGACACCGTATTATTATCTTTCAAACTAAATTAAATTACATAATATCAATCATGACCTAAGGATTATATGGTGTATGGGTATTGTCTATCAGGTAGTAATTGACTTTTTTGGGTATCATCAGTATCACTATCATATTTCATATAGTTTGCTAATAATATTCAATAATATATCTACCATCAGAGCTACATAATGTTATTGAGATACAATATTAAATTATGTTCATCACCCCTTTCTTTCGGAATTTTCTTAGCCAACCGTACTTACTCTTTATCAGATTTACATTCGATCCCAAATACCGAGGTTTAGGGTTTAATACTAAATACATGGTCCTTTGAGGTTTTAATATCGTCCCAAATGAAAAGTGTTTTGCCATTTGCCTAAAACTGGATTCATGGCCAACAACAACTATCATATCATTAATAAATATTTATATAGAGATCTATTGTCTACCGACATTTTAATTATATTAATTTAAATTTATATTTAAAAACAATCAATTTGGAATACAAAACTTTTTCTAATGATTTTATGCGGTTCCCATTTGATAAATAGACTTAAATTTCTCAGTGTTTTTTTTTCCTCTCAAATTTAACATTTCAATCAAACACATTTAAGCAAATTTATCCAAATTGATTGAAGGTACTTATGTAACTATGCCATCATAATGGATGAACCTCCAATGTTTCCGCTGTGAAATATTCTACAAATATATTTTGTTTTATACATAGATATAAAAAATAAGCATTGAACGGCGAGCTTTCAGAATAATTTGGAAAATATAAGACATGTTCAGTTCAATTTAGTTCTAAATCATTAATTTAAGGAAATAAATTGAGTACATTAGAGATTAATACAGAGCTTATAAATCCATTGACATTTGTATTAGTTCAACTTTATAGCTTTATGTAAATAGATAATATGTTCCCTTATTATTATGTAAGTATATTATTAATGAT
This sequence comes from Platyura marginata, assembly GCA_026745375.1. NCBI lineage: Eukaryota > Metazoa > Arthropoda > Insecta > Diptera > Keroplatidae > Platyura > Platyura marginata. The sequence continues at coordinate 10,243 of JANSTT010017171.1, read as the reverse complement.
ATCAATCTAAAATGTTTAAAGTAAGCAAATAAATGAATAAACAATTTATCGACTTGAGTATTCTAGTTATATGGTAGTTTTGTACATTATTACTGTAGGTAGATGCAAAAAAATTCTAAAATGGTGGTCTGGTGATTCTAATGAGGTGAAAAATAAGTACAATATTGTCAATATTCTTTTTGGCTTATAAGTTATTTTCGGTTTTTGAACAAAATATTGAGAAAATCATCAATATATGAACCCTAAACTGGATATTCTACATACATATTCTTCTAAGAAATAATGTTTAATTCTTAGAAAAGTACCTAGATAAATATAATTGAAAATTTTTTGCTCGCCCGACAATAACATTTTTCTTTTAAAATTATTTTTGTTCAATATTAAACACAATTTTCATCAACAATTTACTTAAAAATGATTGTATATTTGTACATATAACAAAAAAAGGTTTCCTTTTCTTTACATTATTAAGTGCAAAAAAAGATCAGTCTTTTTAATATTGAAATAGATACAACTATTTACAATAGAAACAAAAAGAGTAATGAAAATATTAGAAAAGAATAATTATTTTATAATATAGTAAATATTGACATAAATGTTGTAGTTATATTTAAAATAAAAACAATCTCCTTTTTACGTGCCCTAATTTTAATAATTTAAAAACAAATAACTCGTTTCAAAAAACTAAGTTTTCTTCATCAATAAAATTTATAGGAATTTTTGGAATGCTTTGTAAAGTTGAACAAAAGTAGTTTTTGGTCGTTGAAAATAATCTGATGATGAAAACTTCGTTTTTCGAAACGCGTTATTTGTATTTAGATTATTAAAATTTGTTCATATATTGCCCAAAATTTGATAGAATGCATTATCAGTGGCAATGAGTCTATATGCGCCAAGTTTCATCTTGATTGGATGATGGAAAGTGGGTTAATGAGCCGTTGCAATAATTTCGTGTCACAGTGCTTCAAACCCACAATTTGTTATTAGTATAATAAATATTTTAAAGGTTTCAGTTTGAAAATGTTATAAATTTTGTCTGTCTTTTTATAAAAAATAAATTGGATTAACGAAACAACTTAATATGAATTGCTATTAGCCGATGTAGGACTGAGAAAAACTCAATTCAAAATTTACCAATCGATATGTTCCATTGCAACAAGTACCTACATATTGCGCACATATTATACATTATATTATGTAATATATGTATGTATACAGTCGTATTTATTATCTATACAAATTATGCATACGTTCATTAAATTAGTTACGAACATAAAATAATCCGGCAGTGTTGTTTCTTGGTCTAACCCAAAAGTAATTTACCGGCATATGCAGAAAATTATTCAACCAAAGAAAGCCTAATGAGGGTCTTATAAGCGCTTACAGAAGGTTTACGTAGATGTACGTACAGCTTTAAAGCTTTTAAACATAACTAGCGCACTGCCATATTAAGCACGACAAGCCATCTCATGCTTGCCTATCTACATTTTTCTTAATAAAATTATCTATATAGAAATAAAATATAAAAGTAGGTATAAACACACAAGCAAGGAAATTTTGGGTTTTCACGTTGGATTAAGAACGGAGTTAAATTGACACTTTAATAATTAATTTATTTTATATTAGGTACATTGCTGTTCAACATGAATATCTTGAACAAACTTTTCCATAGAAGACTTATTCACCTCTTATTGTATGTAGCTATGATGAAAACGAAAGAAATTTTACATAGCCAATGTTGTCTTAACTTAAATAGTAATTTTATGGGTTGGTTGGGTCAAAGTGTAATTGCAGTAAGTATAGAGTGTTTTTCGATATTAAAATTGTCTGCTTCTCAAAACTCAAAAGTAACTAACGTTTTATAGTTACACAACATCATCAGGTGAATGTCAATGCATAACCCACGGGGAAAACTTTAGATAAGAATTAAAGTTTAGAGATTATAGGTGTAAAATGGAAAAAGGTTTACTTTAAAAATTAGACTAGCAACTTCTAAACGGAATAGCATGTTGAGTCTTCTTTTATATACCCACATAATACTTGAACATTGTCTACGATAACTGAATTAACTTATTTTTCTTTTTTATACATATTTAATGAACGAATAATGAATATTCATATACGGATATTTTTAACTCCGAATTTAAAATTAATCACTAACAGCATTACAAATCTAATTTATTTTTCTATATTTTCTTTTTTTTTGCCACTTGTTCACAAACAAAAAGTAAAAAGCAAATAAAAAGTTAAAATGTCTGCCTATCCTTAAGGGATAAAAAAGATTGAGATTTTTTATCCGTATAACGTTTATGACTTAGTAACAGCATTTTTTATTTGCTTTTAATTTTTATTTTTATTTTTTGTCAATTTAGTAAGTAATTTTACATTATTCCTTAAGTATTTTTTATGTCGCGTTTTTATTAAGCTCATACTTTACATAAACAGGGCTTTCAGTTCTTAGTTACCCTATGTTTACTCTCTTATATAGTATATATATACTTTGTTCGTAACCATAGGGAAAATACAATGTACTGTACAGTGTACATACATATGTACACAATGTATTGTGTGCGGTAAAATTAATTTCAAAAATCACCAAAAATCAAAGACACAGAACAAAAATAATCCAAAATTAATTTCACAACAGAAATAAGTTAAGTAAACGAACAAATATATAAATATGTATGTACATATAGGTAAGTACTTAAGTATATATAGTATCACCATTCACCACTCACCAGTCTTACTTTATTTATCAGAGTTTGTTAGTATAGGTATATAAATTAAACAAGTTTTTATTGTATTTAGGTATACCGACAGATTTATAAAGTCGTTTCATCATTAATAAATACCCACTCTGACAGGATTATTAGAAGAATTGTTCCAAAGTTTTAATTTGACATGTACAGGGGTAGGTATGTATATTTTGAAAAAGTTGAAATAAATTCCAAACTTCTCTTCTGATGTTAGGTAGATAAACATATACATACACACATACAGGTACGTTTTATCCATCAAATTAGTATAATGAAAATCACAATAATATTGATATATATATATGTATATATGCATATGTACATACTATATATATAACATATGTATGTATAGTTATATAGAAAGAAAAAGTCAGAAGAGGAAACCTCTAAAGACTTTGTTTTCAAATTTTCTTTTAGCCTGGATGCCGTTTTCACATTTAAACTTTATTTATTTATATTTATAATGCGTAAATAAGTATTGTATTGTTTTTCTTGCCAGAAATTAAGGAAACCAAGTTGAATAAATTAAAATTTAATTAACTAATCTCTACCTCTATAATTAACTTGCAAATTATTTCATTATTACTTAAATTGAATTGGAATAATGACACTGAATATCATCATTTCCACTATGGTTATTTTGTAAATCATAAAAAATAAATAGCTGTTAAATTTGTGTAATCTGTTAGAGATAAAAGAAAGTGATACTGTCTGAGAAACCACCCGTCAGACTCAATGTAATCAAAATTTATAAAATAAACTTGAAAGGGATTTAAATCTCTGGTGAGATGAGGGAAATTTTATTTTTTAGATCGACCCTATACTGGTTAAAAGGGAATGAACTCGTAAAACAGGTTGTTTTTAAGACTAATGTTATAGTATAGATATTTATACAATTATACATACTTGTAAATTCTCTTTCAACAATTGTGATGGTGAAAATGTCTTTGTTCCTATTAGGTCAACGCAAATTAAGATCAGCTCATACAGTAATTAATCTGAATTAAAAACAAACTGCGCATTTACGCATAATTATGTATAAGTTTTGTTAATTCTGCTTTGATTTACATCTCACTCAGAATATTTTATTAAATCTGTCTCTAGAGTTACATATATCATATCACATACATATCACACTATCTGGAACTATATTACATACATACTTCAATTAGATGAAGCCTTTTGATCCCTTTTTTTATTCAATAAATTGTTATTTTCTTTTAATGATTGCATAATGAATACCTAATAATGCAAATTTTTATTTTTAATTGTTTCTATTTTATTATATATATATAGTACATTATGATGTATAGTATTGAGTATTGAGTATTTGTTTGGGGGTGATTGATGCGCCTCGACCTATTTAGATCTATTGTGCCCCTTCTTCTTACTTCTATCTTCATGGAGCCACTCCATCATCTAGAGTAACTCCTCAAGTTCAGTTTCCTTTAGGAATTTTAAAATCTTGACTGGTTTTAGGGATGGAAGGTCCCTCTCGGCTAGGCAGTACTCCTCCACATTCCGTGATGAGGTGTATTGGGGTTTCATCTGCTTCTTCACAGAACCTGCATGTGCCGCTTTCTTCCAGACTTAGCTTCTTTAGGTGTCCCTTAAGCCTGCAATGGCCTGTCAGGAATCCCGTCAGCATTCTAAGTCTGTTTTTGCTAATTCTTATACTAACTTCATACCTCTTTCGGTTGTAATTCCCGAGTAGAATTTTGGATTGCCTTAGCTTAAGAAGTTCATTCCATAGCTCGGCTCTTTTCTCTTCTTCCTCCTTTTTCAGTTCTCCTCGGATTGTATTTGTACCGATCCCACAGAATGATGTATAGTATCTATTATGTACGTACACATACATATAGTAAGACATATTTTATAAAAATCAATTTATTTCCATGTCAGTTAAGTTTTTTATGTATTATCTCTTATTCCAGAGTTGCAAAAGAAAAGTGGTTTTTTTTTCTTTACATAATCTATATCACTGTTGTATGTTGATCGAACCCTTACTTACTTATGAAAAAAGTTACGAAAAGGACACAAGAGTGCAAATAAACATTAAATGTTTTTACATGTTATTTTGCTTTTTATACGTATAAAAATGTTTTTTGTCAAGCCAATGTTTTTTCTTTACATTTTTTTTTCTTTACTTTTACGTATTCATTTGTTTTTACAAATCTACAGGAAGGCGAATTTTTCATTTGACTTTTTTCGAAATGTAGAAACCTATTCTCATCAATCGATATATTGTGATGTTGTCGTCCGACATACGAGAGTAAAATGATTGATTAGAAAAATAATGAAAACAAAGTAGAAAAATATTGTTTTTTTTTCATCTGTCCTAATTTGAAATATTTGACATTATCTGTACATATCTATATAACATTCTATGTATGACAAAATAAGTTTGATTTTAGCAAATACTATTTTCGTAACTTTTTCGGATAGGAAGAACATGTTTCTAAATTTTAATACGTATGTAGGTAGATTTAAATAAAATTAAAACTAAAGTACAATTAAATTTAAGATTTAAAAGTTGAAAAGTAATTCATCATTCCTCGGGCGTCCTAGTCCTAGCACTGGCAATAAATGGATGAATTTTTCAGGTTGAATGTTTGAAAGTGTAGTAATATTTGATGCCAGGATACCAAAGATAATAAACAATATTATTAGCATATAATAACATTTTTAATAAATATAAAACATAAGACATAACATTATAAATAATAAAGTTGCTCTAATTAAATATTTTTCCAAAGCTCCTACAGAAAGCATAAATTACAGTATTTTTAACGAACTAAATTCCAAATAAGTTTACGGTGTGTTTACGGTTATCTCTTTGTAGTCATAAAACGGTATATAATTTCCTGTCATATTTACGGTTTAGGTTTATAATGTGGTTTGCATACGGTATTTAATATTTCAGTAAGTTAAGAAAATCCAGTGAATTAAGAGTTGTGACTTATGAGAATTAATTGGAGATAATTTTCGGTGATAGGTATAGCATAAGTAAATCTGTGGTTATGACTTAATTATGACTGTTGACTTGGATGACACCTTGAGAATGAATTACGCATTGAAACTTTTTATAGGAATGGGGTGTAGTAATCTGATTTACGATGAAACATGTATTTAGTCGGATTTACATTTATAAAACCACAAATAATTCCACATTTTTATAAGTAAATAGTTTGAAAAATACTTTGTAAAAAAATGACCTAATAAGTAGAGGCCTAATAAGTTAAGACAATCCTCTATTTTTTGCGGTTGTTCTAATTAAATTCTGAGTACCATACAAATTTGCTTCAGGTTATACTTAATTGAAAAATGATGTGTCTTTTTTTTAGTCAATTTTTCCTTTTTTTGACGAAAATGACTATTTTGTCTATTTTACTATCTAATTTTAAATTTTTTGTCTTTTTTGTGTGTCTATTTTACATATTGTTTGACTAAAACGAATATTTCGTCTATTTTACTGTCAATTTTTAAAATTTTTTTTTTTTTGGTTTTTCCAATAAAATATTTAAATTTATCGCTAAATTTGTGGCTGCTGTAAATATTTTGAATTATTATAATTAATTCTTTATGAAAAACGCCACGCTGTAAGGCAGTACATTTTTTTAATATTTTAAATTCTTTAACAATTAAACAATTAAATAAAAATGTTTAATACTAATTTTTTTAATGTCTTTTTTTGTGTCTATTTTTCATTTTTTTAGTGTTTTTTTTCATTTTTTTAATGTCTAAACATCCGACCTCTACTAATAAAAATAAAAATTAAGGTAAGAAAAATTACATTTGTACTTTAGTAATCTGGTTCTACTTTATCAGTCAGTTAATATCACAAACAATTGGAGCAAAATAAAATTTAATAACATTTTCAAGTGTATGTACCTGTAAACCAAATTTTATATAAATGTACCTACATAATATAGTAACTAATCGATATATAAAATTGTATAACCCGACTGCTGTGGAGCAGTTGATTTAATTTTTGCTTTTAAAGCAGATAGATCTATCACTAAAAATACCAAATACCAATGGTTTTTCAATTATTTACTTGTAAATTTATCATTTTTGATTTAATTAATAAAAAATTTATACTGAGCTTAAAATTCAAATCAATTCAAAACATTCATCAAATTTTGACGTATAAATTAAAAGGATTTTCTGGAATTTATTGGAAATAATTTACCATGGAAAATATTATTGTGATTTGTATATATCGTATACATACATACAGACGTATACATACATATCTACAATTGTAGCTATACTTATAATAATAGTATATTAATTAATAGGTACTAAACTTGTTTATAACTGTACGCATCGCCTTTACGTAACATTGTTATAAAATAGCGAAGCCCTATTTATGTATTATTTAATATTCTGCTTTTAGAGCACCTAAAAATGTTGTATGTAAATATAGTACACCTTTTTTTCCAAAACACCTTACTGAACTTTTCTGGCTATATTTAGGTACAGAATTTCTAGTTTAAATGAAAAAGAAAATATTTTAAGAACAACAGTAGGTATTGACATTCCCTATTTTCCATCAATAAGTATTTTAATACGTTCCAAAATAAATTGTGTACTGTTGTACGTACACCAACAAAAATCTGCGCGGTTGGGTGGGATTAAAATCGAACTCTTATTAGCTATCTATCTATATTCAATAGGTTTCAATTTTATTCAGATTGACACGGCAACTACGTCATCAGGACATAATACAGAAGATTATGTTTGCTTTAGTAATTACATCAGTGCGAATTAAGTCTTTCTAATACCTTTCCGTTCAAAGAAGTATGATAATTAAAAGTGGCATTTAACTGAATTAATCCTGCCACACACACACAAAGATTTTTTTTAAGACAAAAATATTAAAATACATTCTATAATTAATGTTTGTTAAATGTTAAGCATAAGTTCACTGTTCACGCTCAAAATTTCATAATATGTATTAACAGCACCAGTATATAAATGCCTACCCATGTTATTTTAACAGAATATTCGTTTTCTTATGACAGATTCTATCGCATTAAATCATCATAATATTTATGTAAATCTACCTACATACTTATACATATACATACCGCAGACACTTTTTGGAAGAATTATAAATGGTGTTTATTTTGTCCGGTCCTTTATCATAAACTTTTCTTCACACATACTTTATGGGTAAATATATTATATGGATGTATGCAATATAATGTATGTATCTAGGTATAGGAAAAAAATATGTCGATTATGAAATGTTAATTGATCCCAGAGGTATTGGAATACTTGGACTACATAGAAGTGATGGAAATTTAAGGGTTTTGGAATTTGATAAAAACAGAGAGTACTGCTTCAAAATATACCTATGCTTCAAAATATACCTATTAGTAACATGGAACTGAACAGAAAAGGAGTTCGGTCAATATAATTGGGCCCGAATGTCAATTATATTATTACAAAAGGATTGAAAGCTACTTACCGAAGAGAATACTGAACCGAAAATATGGAATGGTTGCGGAGAACTAAATATTTATTTCGAATAAAGAATTGTGTGGATTTATAAAAAAAATGAGTGTGTTATAGGTGCTAAAAAATGGCGAGTATCTAGATTAGTTAGACGATTATTTAGTTAAAAAATAAACAACCAGCATTTCAAATCATTTTAGCTTGGTAACTTGGTGTATACGTTACGTACTTCCGTAATACCTACATACTTGCATATTGCATACATACATACATGCTCAATTGCACACTTGTTCAAAAATGTACATTCCATACGCCATAAACAATATGCATAAATATATTTTACTTATAAGTTTAAAAATAAATTTGTTTACCTTAATAAGTATTTTTATTTCTTTACAGATTTTGAGCTTGTTTGCCCCGAAAAATAGCTGATAAAATATGAACATAAATTATAACTAATAAGAGAATTAATTAATGCATAAATTTATAAATTAGCATATTTTACATAAATCAATTAAAAATGGTTACCAATGCGACAAAACCAGAAACGCTATATTGCGGAAAACGTGTTGATAACTTTCACACAGGGTAAGTTTCAAAATTTTATTATTTTATTTATTAGAAATGAAACATAACTTTAAGTTTATCGGTCTAGCCATTAGTTATGATTTGGGCTTTTATATCAAATAAATACAATACATACGTTAACTGTTGTCTACTGATTTCATTTTGTTTCTGATCTTATTTTGAAAATTCTAAGATTTTTTTTATTTTTTATTATTTTCCAACAATACACATATAGACATATCTACGGTGTGTCTAGTAGTAGTAAGTATAAATAATATAAGAATACTAAGAACTCACTGCTACTATAATAGTATAGAATAAAAATGGCGTACATAATTTAGAGTCAGATAATAAAAACGAACATCATAACAAATAAAATTAAAATAGATAATAGAACTTTTTATTTAGATGTACTCATCCATAGGTACATTAAAACTTTATGGTCAATTAAGTTATTCCAAAAATAACAGATATAAACTTAATTGTTCTTGAAAACTTTATTGTCTTTTAATTAGTAAATGGAATTCTTCCATTTTACTGTAGTGTTATAAATAATCATGTTTCTAATTCTTATTTTTATCATCATTGTTAGGTACAATGTACAATATCTGTAGGTATAATGATAATGCCTAAACTCAGCATTGTTGTAGAAACTATTCAACTAAGTTGAATAATATTATTACAATTACCTACTTTGTTGAAATTAATTCTCTCTAATTTGTCTAAGTAAACCGATATAAATCGGTTCTATATTAATATTCTATTTCAACAGTATTTAGGTATTCGCAACGTAATTTAATTCAAATTTCAAGTGGAGCCAGTTTTTTTCCGTGTGGTTTTGATGAGGGTGCTTCTCGTTTGAAAAATAATGTTTGCTTTAATTTTTTGTTATTGTTTTGAGCATAGTTAAAATATTGAAAACAAAAAACAAATGCCTAACAGCAAAAAAAAAAACTTTTAATTACTACTCAGTACAGAAATTTTAAACTCAAACCCGTAATCACTTCTGAATAAATCCCGGGTGAGTTCAGTGAACGACGTGACGTCACGTGTTAATAAAAAATGTGCAGTAGTGTATAGAGACGGCTAGAATGAAGTAATATAGCTCGCTTTATATATACCATATGTACAATGTACATACAAGTACGAACACTTTGATACCAGATACCTACTTCTTGGTAGTACTTTTGTTTACACTTAACACCTTTTACGGATGTTTTTGTACCCTTTTTTCAAATGAAAATCTTCAGAATCCTCTTAATTACTGTTGATAATGTATAAATAGCTACATAACAAATTTGTATAAGAAAAACAAAATCCTTCTTGTTCTTAATATTATCTACATTTTTCTTTATTATATAAGTAAGTATACATATGTATAACCATAGATAAAGTATAATATAGATACTGCACTTCATGTATCTAACCTTCATACAAAAATTATTTTGAGTTGGAGG
>JANSTT010017170.1:0-18159 GCA_026745375.1 Platyura marginata | reverse complement strand
TATATATAATTGTATGTACCTTTAATGCGACGTGATGCAATTCCACTTGCTTTTTTGGGGAGGGTTGAAATAGAACTCAGACAAGACAGGTTAAACTTATTACTTTTCATATTATATACAATATATCGTAGTATGTACGTAGGTATGGTACATATACTTACATATACATATATCTATATATATGCTAGGGTGGTCGGTGAAGTAGAATCTAATTTTGGTGTAGTTAATTGGTTTGTGAATCATTGGAAACGGTTTCAGTTTGATGTTATGTTGTACATATACCTCCTACATACATACATATTTATATAAAATGGGGGATGTTCCTTGTACTGTACATGCATACATTAAAAATTTAAAATATACAAATAAAATTGACTGCTCCATTTCAGGCAGTTGTTCACCATATAACATCATCCGAGGAATGGTGTCATAATGTTGTATTTGATTTACATAATAATAAAAAAAAAAGAAAAAAAAAGTTATGCCATTGTAGAGATTTGGTACAATAATAATGTCACGCACTCTAAACATTTATTGTGTTTTGGATTAACAATGGAAAACATACTGAATTGTTCCAGTTGTTAACTTCCATGTATGTATGTAAATGTACCACTATTTATTAGTGGATTATTTGATAAGAGATTTGTTGTGACGTGCGTGTGGATAAATTTTTTTTCTTTTTTTTTTTCATCTTTTTCTTCGTATATTAATCAAAACAAGAGTCAAATCAAGGTGTAGGCGTATAATACTCACAATGAAGGTTATTCCATAAAACAAAATCCAAACCAGCAACGATACGAAATGGAGTCACCAATTCAAACAATGAAAATGGGGCTTAATTTGTCTCTTTTGTCGTTAAATCATTTAAATTTATTCACAATGGAAATCACAAATTCAACAAACCAATTGATTTCATATCACATTAAATATTAATTCAGGACAATAAATTCGATAGCCAAACAAATCACTTCCGTTTTTTTTTTTTTTTTTTTTTTTGTGTACAATAATAATTAATACTCCACACTTACATATAATATACTCAATTAAACATCATCATTATTATCATCATCATCATCAAACATCATCATTATCGGAGATAACTAAATTGTATTAAATCCTGAATTATGTACAATGGAATTAAATTTTTTTTTTCTGCCCCCAAACTACCACTGATGTGCACTCTGGAACAATCACTTTGGACCATTACCAACCGAAATCGCGACAATTTTTCAACTAACCCTACCAACATACAGTAGAGTAGATAAGACCAACCATCATCCAAATGCATATTATAAAATACACATAGTACAATGTACATATACTCTGTGTACTGGCATTATCGTCAGAATTCGTGTATTATTTGATTATGCGCAGTAATTTCATGTCCACAATAGAACATTGCTGTGTGCCAAAATATCGATTTGCCACCAACCATAATAGGGGGGAGGTTGGTATAGAGAGGGTAGTTATTGTGGTGGGTAGATATGTATATTATATGCGTTTCTAGGAGTGCGTATATATTTTCTGCTCTATTTATACATTTATACTGACTCCTACGTTTAGGTTATACTCTCTCGGATCATATCCTTTTTTTTCTTCTTCTTTTTTTTTCTTTTTTTTTGGATTTTCCCGAAAATGCTATAATAGGATTATCCACGGTTTGTGCAAAGTTGATTTTTATTGATGGAATCCGTTTATGGGTTAACTAAAAATGTCTGAAAATATTACAATTTCTTAATAATTCGCGAGAGAAATGATTTATTGTAATTTTATATTTTCGTATATTCATACATTATACATACACACATACATACATACATACATACATAGGTATACATAGATGATATTTTCCAATGGTTGTTTAGTTAAGCTGTTTATGTATAGATGGAGATAAAATCTCGGTTATAGTATAGGAGCTATGGTACCTACCCATACGTTTGTAATTTATGTCTGATGCTAAGAGTTTATTTTAGAATAGATTGGACTTTTGAACTTAGAAAGCTACCAACTTTTATATAATAACTAGAGACGGTGGAAGGCAAACTTTTAGGCACTGAGGGCGATCTGAGGCTTTCTTAAATAATGCCGCGGCGGGCTACAAAAAACCATTTAAATTAAATTATTGAATATTTGAAGTAGGACAGTAAAATGAGGTCTGAGATTACTAAGTATTGATAGAATAATAGAGAGTACAATATTGAACTTATTCATTATTATACTAAGAAGAAGATTATAAAATGTGAAATTTATAAATGTTAGTGTTTAAAAAAAGTGTTAATTTTTTATTGGGAGAGTAGGAGAGCAAAATGAAAATGGCCCAGAAATTTTTGCATTGATGCTATTCGACCATGAGCAGTGCATGCGTGTGAATGTATTGTGACTTACACTGTTAAATTTTAAGCAGTTTTTCACTTATCGTGTTGAACAGTTAGAATCGGCTGAAGTAAAAAAACTAATTGCAACTCAGCATAAAAGAGTGTAAAAGAGCGTACACAGTAGAATATTCAATTTTATACCGTACGTTGTATGAACCTTTTTGCTCCCTAGTGTTAGCATGGTTCAACTTAATAAAAAAAAAAATTAGACCAGCTACCATATAGATCCTTTATATAAATAAGGAAGAGGGAAGATTAATAATAAAATAAATACATGGAATTGTTACTCAGGTCGAAAATACCAAATCAAATATTTTACGTTGAAATAGTAATTTTGTGAGACCAGTTGATAGGCCGTCGCAGACCACACTTTGAGAAACACTCGACTAAGGGCTTTATTGAAAACTTAGTGTGAGAAAACACTGAAGATTTTGGTTGGGGTGATTTTGTTTAAATTTTCATTAAAGTTTACAACTGCGTGAATGAAGTGTGTTAAAAAAAACAACAACACACAAGTAAACAAGTCAAATAAAGTATGCAATAAGAAAGTAGATAGGCTACTTACATCAATCACCAAAAACATACATTCGTAAAATCTATGGACATCTTATCTTAAGTTAGTTAGTTTCCTGAATAGTATAGCATTTCTGAAGCCCTATGATTATAATAACACCTATTGGTATTGTTGTCGTTTTAAATCTAGTTAATAATCGATAAAAGATTATAGCTATTGGGTTCCACACACAAACAAAAAGAAAGTAGTATTATCTTTCTTACTATAGTACAACAATAAAACTTAATCTCTTTAGAAGAATCGGTATATTTGTATTTTGTTTTTATCTTGAAATATCTATAAAAATGTTGTCTGGTATTTTTTAATCCAACCGTTATTTAATATGCATATAACTACTTAAAATAGGTACTCGTTAGTAGTTTATATTATTATTATTACCAGATTTTAATATTTTTTAGTAAATAACTTCTACCTTAAAAAAAAATCATGCGTCGTGTTTTATGAAAATAATTGCCCAAACATACGAAATAATGAAAAATAAATTAATAAGGATATTTTTAACCGGAATAATGTTCTCTATCAAATTGTGTAAGGAAAAAAATTAGGTTAATTATGGAAAATTTTCAGAAATAGAATTTTTTCTTTCAGATTTCGTAATTTTTTTTTTAATTTTTAAAGTTTACCGTAATTTGTTTCAAACAGTGTGCCTTGAATATAGGTATAATTATTGAACCGAAAATAAGAGAGGGGCCATTTATCTATAAATTAAATCTAAAAATGTGGATTTCCTAGCCTTTTTATATGGAAGTTATAAGCATATAAACGTAGTTATCCCTAAAACTTAAAAACAATCTACCTACCCAACGTTCAATTTTGGACCTCCCCTCCGGTACAATTTTTTGCCTAAATCGATCGCAGGAACACGTCCTGAAAGTATTTCCCTCATCTTCCCGGACATTCTGTATTTAGATTCTTGAACAATGAACAACTCTCTTTTGATTAAAACCTTTTAATACAAAATATGTTGCAACGCAAGAATTTAACTTTAAAATTAAATTCAATGAAAGATTAAGAAATAATTATATTCAGAATTATTCAATTCAATATCAATATTTTTACTCTTCTGGAAATTACTTAAATTTTTTCATTTACCTAAGTAGACACTATTAAATAACATTCCAACAAATAGGTATTTACATCTTAAACTTGATTACTTACAATACCTACGTACATTACTTTGTTTCATAATACAGTTTAATAGAAATAATAGTGTTTCCTAATCTTTTACGTTAAATGTACAAATGTTCGTATGCTACAACAATATAGGGATAGCATTTATAAGGTTTTAGTAATTTCCGAAAAAAAATTTATTCTCAACAAAATTGTCATCATAATATAAGTAGTTAGGACATTTTTATTTTTGTATTAAACACTGTTTAATGTGTATCATGTGAAAGCTTCGCCACTGATATATACTGTATATTTACATCCATACGAAATATTACAATGACAATTCAGTTCCCATTGTGTGGGCAGGATAATGATAGATTCAATTAAGTATACTGTATATGAAAACATTGAACTTGGGTCGATATATATTTTTCCGGGATTTTACACAAAAATGCGTCTAACTTGCGTCAATTTTTATCCGATTTGGCTGAAATTTTACAAAAACATGCAGCATAATTTTTGCAACACGATTGCCGCCATCTTTATACGTTTACGTTTCTTTTGAGCTGTAGTTAATCTTTTTCTTTAAATATGTTATATTTGCATTTCAAATAGCGGTGTAGACACGCGAAGTTTTCAGAAAGATTATTGGTTTAGCAATTTGTTTTAATTTTTTGGATTTCAAATTTAAGAGGTAGGTGTTACAGTTTTTTTTTTCTTCTAACATTGTAATAATATTTTAAAAAGTGTTTTAAAAGTAGTCAGCCTAAGTATTGCCCCGAAGTAGCTTGGCCTATATAAGTACGCTTTTACTTCATCCTAATAGTTAATCTTATTGCAAACATTATAGTGCATTTTCTGGATTAGTTTTTATCGACTACGTTGTGTGTTATGTAGGGTGTTCTTCTCAATAGAAACAATTCTGCAAAATTTCAGCCAAATCGGATAAAAATTGACTAAGTTAGACGGATTTTTGTGAATATTTTACCTTGTAGTACCAAGTTCAATGTCCATATACTGTACAGTGTACATATACATATATGTAAAATAAATACCCTTTAACCCACATATGTCCTGGCAAAAATTTAAAAAAAAGTTTTATGTTTGGTTTAAATTTGTCCCATTTCGTTCTTTTATGGACATGTGTATCCCAACCCCTGCGTGGTCCTCTGTCCTTTCTAAAAAAAATTTTTTTGTGATTTTTATTTTATAAAAGAAACATCGGTGGTGGCTTTCGGGGCAAAAGGGTTAAATCGAAAGTTTCATATGGGGCTCTTTTGGTTGGACACAAGAAAAAAACAAAAACGAAGATGTCTGTTAATTACCTAATAATCATTGATACAAATGCATAATTAAAACGTTATGATTTTCGATTGCAACAATTTTATCATATAAGATGACCTTCATTCATTGTAAATTCTAGGTATCGAATATAAAGTAAACAAAAATAATTACAATTTATTATCGATTCTAATGAATGATTTTCGATCAATTAAAATGAAAATTGTAATATAATGTAATGTGATAAAATTAGTAACTAATTAGTTAAAATTATAGTAATTAACTAATTAATTATATGAGTACAGTGTTGGCAAATAAATCTTCACTTAATTTTTCTTTGTAATAAATTGTAAAAATTCTGAATAATTTTGTACGTTAGAAAAAGAACCAGCCAAAAACATTTTCTTAAACTATACCGAAAACAATCAATTCGATGTGATCACAAATAATTTCCATTCACTCTCACAAAATCGAACGGAAATTCCGGTTTCGAATCCACTGTACTATACAATAAATGTACATAAAACAAAACTGTCCAATATATTAATTTTTTATTAAATGGTAAGCTGTAAGCAACATCTTAAGCAATTCTATTGCCGGATCGGATCTTACACGTGCTATTTTACAGTTATCCAAAAATAATTTACTGTGTTTTTTTTCTCTCAAACGGAAATGATAGTGCTGTGGATTCTTTTTATTGTCGTAAGCGTTACGTTTGTGTGGAAGTTGGTTTCGTGGAAGTTGCCTGGACCATTAGTATTTCCGTTTGTTGGAAATGGATTATCACTTATTAATGTTGATGGTACTTACATACATAAATTGTTGTTTTAAATAATTTATTTAGCAATAAAATGGAAAATATTAAGGGAGTTTAGGGTAATGTTGGGGATGATATTGTTGTTATTTATAAAACAAGGTTGTAATTGTTTATTAGTGAAAAGTGTGTCAGTTTTTTCGTTTACATTTATTATGTCAATGTAAACCGAGCTATCAGAGGAAGGGGAAATAATTAAAACTTTAAAAGTGATAATTTTAAACTGTCATATTAAATTCCGGTGATGGGACAAATTATAGAAATTGTAGGGAAGAGCATGTAGAAAATGAAATTGAAACTAGGAAATACTGGTCAAGAGGATTTTGATATTAACAATTTTGACGTATGTTGGTAATAATAATAATTTTGAAAGCTGATGTAGGACTAAACAATTTATATCATTTAATAAAGTTATCATTTTCAAAACGTCAAATAATATACCTACATACCTCATAAAATATAACTAAGTATTAAAAGTAAAAAAGATATGAAAATGTTTTTCTATTTGATGCTTCTCTAATTCCTGCAGTAGCTACCTACTAATATAAAGTCTACAAGTCTACAAGTCTACAATAAATCCTTCTGTCATTCTGTAATATATATATTGTAACAAATGTATACGAATATTCAATAAATAACTAATATTAGCTGGCGTGTGACATGATATTATAATCACAAACAGTAAATAATGTCTAGGAACAGGAAACAATATTATAATATGAATTTTTCTTAAACATGCTACTCTGCTTATTGTTTAAATGGTGGTTATCAAAGAAGATGTTAATTTAAAAAAAAAAAAAAAAAACAAAAAACAAAAAATTAAAATCAGTACCTAAGTACACACTAGTGCAAAGACAGAGACTCTGACAGCACTGTTACTGTTGGCCATTGTGTGAGATGACAGTTCATTTTAAGTTGTCGAAGAGATTGGTTGGGATAACTGAGTTTGTCCATAAGCTCAATGTTATAAGTTATAAAGAATATAATAAATAAATAATGTTAAATAAATAAATAAATAATGTTAAATATTCCAATTGAAGGTAGGTAAGCATGAACATCCTATATTTTATCCGAAATCAATTAAATTAATTTGAAGATGAAATTGATCAAAGTTAAATTGAAATATAAATTAAATTACGATAAAACAAAAATCTTAGATACTGCCAATTTAAGTCTCAATGAAATAAACAAAAAATTAATTACTAAATTTAATAAATAATTAAAAACGTGTGTCATTTTCTTCTTCTTCTATTCTATAATGTAGAAAAATATTTCTACCGAATAACGTTTTTGCTTTCACTTACATATTAAATTCAAACATCAATTTCCTCTGTAAACACCAAACTACCTATAAAGCTTAAAAGCAAAAAGCTTGTTTTATACAACGAAACAGCAAACAAGCACAAATAGAGAAAACTCTACAAATGACTGCTATATGATCACAAGTGGAACATATTGAACGACTTACCAAAATATACAAACAAAACGTTTAAAATTATACCAAAGACCAAAATACTCTAGAAAGCTTTTTAAAAACAATTCCGCTTAGCTTTTGCATAAAAAAATTGTTTGAATGGAGAGCTTTACAAAATAATGTATATGATTGCCATCAGAGTGTATTCACTTATTTAATATTGATTTTGGTTAACTAAAGTCTCTGGTAAATATTAAGCATTTTAAGTAATCTGTGAACTTATTTTATACCATCCCATCTAATTCATACGACTAGCAGATAATGCAGTTCTGTGCCAAAAAAGAAAATGTCGTATTCAAAACTTTAACGAAGTAAAGAATTATTTGATTGGGGAAATTAGTACAGTTTGACCATAACAACGCCGATTGTCCCCGAAATCATCTCTCCCCCAGCGTCATCTCTGAATATAATCATCTGCTAAAAATTTTAAAAAATCCGAAAAAATACCAAATCTGAACAGGAGTTAATAAAATTCAGCAAGTAATCGAATTTATGTAGGGATAGGATAAGCTGTAACGTTTTGAAAGTTTATCGTAAAATGAGGGAATACAGAAAAACTGTTAGCGCTATTAGAACGATTGTCCTGTAAAACTCCTAAATTTTCATTAAAATATTTCGGAAAAAAATCCATATTCTAAACGTTACATGAAGCGCCATCTTTGGGTTCAGTTTCCGCTGCAAACTTATACAAACTCCTGATCCTGGTATTTTGTATTTTTTCGAATTAGTCACTTTTTTCGCCATTTTCGTGGGGCGACATTTTACACAAAAACGGTGAAAAAAATGTCTAACTTAAAAAAATAACAGGATCAGGAGTTTATAAGTTTGCAGCAGGTAACTCAACCCAGAGATGGCGCTGTATACTATACTGTTTTAAAATTGGATTTTCGAATGTGTATTTTTCAAAATATCTTTTTTATATATGTCTAATTATTGCCAGGTGCTTTTCTTCTTACACCGTTGCATCAGTGGCGGTTTGTCTAACGGTTCAGTGAACCTAATTTAATTTACCTAAGCTCACAAAATATTTTTTAAATAAAAGATTAAATTATTTGAATTCACTTAGTACATCTGCTAAAAAAAATTTGAAATTTGTCTTCGTTGAGTTCATTGAAACATTATTAAAAATGCCCTTTTCAAGGCGATCCATTGAAGAACAAAATTTAATCGTAAAAATCCAACGTCAAATGGAGGTCACACTCCATTTACATAGAACACCTTAGGTGTAAACTTACGCTTCGCCACTGCGGTTACATATTCCACAACACATCCAAAGATGTTATTCTCACTAAAAAAAATTTCCTTAATCTTTAGGCTTTTAAACTTTCGGTTTTAATTGCGGTATAATTATTAGTATTAGTTCCATGACCAAGAGATGTTGTCTTTACGGTAATTTCGAGAAGATCTGATATGGAGAATGGAAAATTAAAAAAAAAATAATAGTAAGTAAGAGAAAATTGTGGAAAATCATATACACAAATTTATTAAATATTTAATATATTTTAATATGTACAGAATTTGTTTATGTAAGTCTTAAATTATAATCATACTCCAGTTATATTTCAGGTTTAATCAACAATTTTATTTGGCACGATATTTGCCTCTATTTTTTTATTTATTTTTTTTTGTTTATAAATATAACATTTACTTATAATATCTACATATATATGATTTTTTATATACCATTTACAATAATATATTATTTTTTTTTTGTTTTATTCATTTCTAAATATTTACTCCTA
Source organism: Platyura marginata (assembly GCA_026745375.1). Classification (NCBI taxonomy): domain Eukaryota; kingdom Metazoa; phylum Arthropoda; class Insecta; order Diptera; family Keroplatidae; genus Platyura; species Platyura marginata. Next base: position 8,789 of record JANSTT010017170.1, on the reverse strand, counting down.
CTGTCCTATTTAAAACATTGTTTGTTTTTTTTTTTTAGTTAAATTATGCTCAGTGTCCATAATATCTTAACAATATCATTTTTATTTTACATTTACCTACCCATTTACAAAGAGAAAAACTTAACAATTTCATTTTATCCTACATCTACATTTACTAGTGTATAGATATAAGTAGAATGTTTTTTTTTCTTTTTTTTTTTAGTTAATAACATTAATTTAATAGTTTTTTTTTTGTCTAATTTGATAATTTATTGTGATTTACGAAATATACATAAGTTTAAGTTTAGTATTTTCTATTTTGATAGGCCGAAGAGGCGTTGTATTTGAAATGTGTGGCTATATCTAATCCGATTTACTTATCTCCTCCTAAAACTGTAACATTAATTCGTATGGCAATTAAAGCACACGACAAAAAAAAAATGTAAATGTCAAAAATATTAAATTGGCTTTTTATTAGCTGGGCTCATTGCTAATACCAATTTTTTATTTTTTGTACAAAAAAAAATAATAAAAAAATAATAAAAATATGTGGTGGACACCTCTATTATAAGGAAATAATTGGCGGACATAACTAAAAGCCCATATTTACTGTGAAACTTTGAAATAATTAAAATTAATTATATCCCCTACTAGTTGTGTATTTTTTTAATTTGTATATCTTTACGGCTACTATAGAATAATGACTATTAAGGGATAAATATTTCAACATCAAACATAAACAAAAACAAAACAAAAAAAAAACTTATAAATTTAAATTTAATTTGCATCTAATTTTAAATATATTTTTTTTTAACAGATTCACTTAAATATTTACCTAATACGATATTAAATGATTTTTAACAAAAGTTTTTGAGTATTTAAGAAAATATAATTTAAGCATGTTCTAAGCGTCTAAGTCTTCAAGATAAAGGACTATCTATGGACTATCTATGTTTTCAAATTAAAAATAATTAAATACAATTAAGATATAGAATTTTTTTTTTGTAATTTTTCTTTAGTCTTTTACTTACGAAAGTTTACGATCATTAAATTTTCATTTCAATTCAATTAGTAAAAAAAAATCTAATCTATATTGGAGAAATTACAATTCCATACAGCTCGGTTATAAAGGCTCACCGAGAAAATAGTTCGAACATTTTCTTCTTGTATTGACACCTCCTCTATCGCACACTTTCCGAAAATCATCCTGTATTCGTAGATCAGTTATATTCTCGAATATTTTAAACGTCCTCTGTTAATAGAGAAAGCAGATTCTTGAAAAAAGGAATATTTTTGGTTTATAATAGGAGGTGGATTGATTTAGAACCGTTTCAAAGGGGCGATAAGCCAACGGCTATTAAATAGGTTTGGTTAGGTGGAAAGGAATTTAAAAATGACGAAATCAAATTTCCTAATAGTAGTTTTGTTTTTGGTACACTCTGCGAAAAATATAGAAAAAAATTAACAATTTTCGTAGTTGATTTTAAAAATAATGAAAATCACTGTAGTTTTACTACTGTAAGTAATTAATATTTAAAAAAAAATTAATAGTTAGTTAGTTAGTTCCAATTTAAAATTTTTTAATTAATTTTTAGTAAAAACAATGAAATAATAATAGTTTTACTATATTCAAGTAAATTTTTTTGCGTTCGACTTCTCGAACACCACTACCTATAGCTCCTTAGAGTATTTCAAAACTTAAAACCGGTTTTTTTGTTAAAAACTAAAATGAAGTAATTTTTTTTTATAGAAAATAAAATTTTGAAGTACTTTTTAGTCAAATTAAATGAGATGAGATAAATATTACTAAAATAAAGTAATTTTTTTTTTTAATCAAGAATAAATTTTTTACACTATTTTAGTTGATTTAATTATACTTTGTAGTTAAAGTTTACTTGTTTGTAATTAGCTGAAAGTGAATAGGTTTTATAGCTGATTTATAGTGAATCCAACTATTTTTTTATATTTAGTGTAACGAATGGCGAAAGCCTTCCATTGCTAGTGATAGATTTTGAGATTTCTTCGAAAACTTTATCAGTATTCAGAAGAAAGCAAGCAGTTATAACAACCATTAAGGAAGGAGCTTTAATATCTACTGTCTATGAAAATAACAATTTTTTTGTTTAAAAACTAATTGGACATTTTTATTCAAATTTCAATTCTATATCTTAATTGCAATTAAAAAAAAAAAAAAATACAAATTTTTTAAAAAAAAAAACTAAATAAATTATAAACCAATATGGTTATTTAATTATGCATTTCTATTTGCATTTTTATATATAATATTATTAATTATTTAATACCCGCTAGTAGTTTATGTTCTGCTTTACATTGTACAAGCACAGTTATTATACTTAATGTTATGTACAATTGATTTTTATTTAATTTAATTAAAATAAAATATATAAAACTACAACATTACTTTGTTATATACATACATACATATATCAAATATGTACAGAAAAATTAATACTTTCTCATTAACAACATTATACCCCATTTTCAGTTTATTTATTTTTTATTTATTTTTTGTTTTGTTTCACTAATATTTTTGTTATATTTAATTTACATTTAATTACATAGTCTTCAAAATCTATATAATTAAACATTTTAATAACACTTTTTTTACTTTTGAGTAATTTTGATTGTACATTATATACATTTTGAATCTTTAGTTTTCATAGTTTTGATCATTTTGATGTTAATGTTTATTATTTTTTTTGTACCAATTTTTAATACTTTAGTTTTAACAAATAATTTAACTACATACTTTAACGATTTAAAATCATCGATTAAATGTAAAACAATTTTTTATTCTGTATATTAAGCTGAGTTTTTGATTTTTAAAAAAAATTTTACAATTTAATTTAGTTCTTAAAAAAAACATTAAAAATATATTTAATTTTTTCATATTTTTTGATATTATCGTTTAACATAAATTACAAAATTACGGTAAAAAAAAAAAAATTAAAATAAATAAAGCTACAAGTTTTTTTTTCAGTGTTGAATATGGAGCGAAGGGATATTTATATGGTCTTCAATCAAAATTATTTGCTATAAATTGTCTAAATCGATAAATCTATGTTACTTCTAACTAGGGCCGGCTATAGCTATTGTAAAAATTGACACTAAAAGTATAATAAATTAAACTAAAATAGACACAAAAAAATTAAATAGACTCTAGAGTAGTCAGAATGTGAAAATTATACTAAATTTGGTTGAAAGAAAAATATTTGCAGAGAAATAGAGAATAGAGAAATGATAAATAAAAATCAGTTTTAAATTAAAAAAAAATTGTTAGCGGCATTTTTAAAAAAGAAAAAAATATTTTCCATTTCCAAAAATAGTCATTTATAGTTAAAATAATTATTTATAGTTAAAATTATTATTTTAAAATAGTCATTTGTAACAGACAAAAATAATTTTTTTAAATTTAAATTTGTTAATAAGTCAAAAAAAATAGTTCAGCTCTACTTAGCTTAACTTTTACACGGTAGATTGAGCAGAGTTTTGTATTCATCCAGCCATTTTTTTTTTTTTTGAAATAAAATAAAATTTGCTCCTATATCCCTCGACGGAATGTGCCATAAATTTACTATAGGGAGATATAGTAACTTTCAAAAATTTCTCTATCCTAATGCCAGTATAGTAGGACAAAAAAAAATAAAATCGTCTGATGCATGCATGAAAAAAGTTTTTTTTTTTTTTTTTTGTAAAAATCAAGTCACTTCAAAATAGCTAATAACAAAATATGACCAAGGCCATACATAGTTAAGTATGGATAAATTGATCTGAGTACTATACTCCATTGTAACCTGACGAGAGAATGGAATATGGTAGATTAAGTTTCACTTCGGTATTGTTATTTTTTATTTAAATTAATTTTTGTCATAGAAATATTTCTGAAAATATAATAATTAGTTTCTCAGTCAAGAGTGGTAGGTGGGTAAACTTTTCCGATTTTCTCATTACTCATTTCACATTTTCATAATAAATAAAGTATGGCTACGAAACATTTACTATGGTGACAAATTGTGGTATCTTGACACTAATGACTTGTGTTTCTTGAATAAAGGTACATAATAAAACAAATAAAAAAGTTTGCTAATAATAAATAATTCGACATCTTTGCAACGTTTTATGGTAAAAATTCAGCTTAATACACAAATAATTGTATGCAAAAACCAAGAAAACTTAAAAAACACCTAATAAAATGAAAACCCAACTAGCTACTATAGTTTACCACCCCGATAATATCCGCTTCTGTGTGTACCAAATAGTATGCGCTTGAAAGCTTGTCTAAACTCTGGACTAAATATTGTATAAATAACCGGATTTAGCGTTGAATTAAAGTAGCCCAACCATAGAAAAAAGGCGGCCACTTTATCGTTGATGTGGCATGTTTCGCACAATGGCAACAATAGGGCCATTAGAAAAAATGGCAACCAACAAACAACAAAAGCTCCGGTTATAATTGCCAATGTTTTGGCCGCTTTACGTTCGCGCTTTGCCTCCAATGTTTCTTTTCGTGTTTTTACTTGGGATTGTGGATTTGCAACACTTCCCGATGGCAAATTACTTGCCGCTGAATGTTGTATTGGTGTTGATACTTGACTGGGTGTAGTTTGATTTTGATGATGCTGCTGCTGCTGCTGCTGCTGATGATGATGATGTTGATGATGATGGGAATGATGTTGGGCTGATGGTGTTGATGTTTGACTTTGCACCACTGGGAGTTGTATTTGATTTGGTACATTTTGATTGTTGCCACTATTTATTTGATTGGCAACTTGATGTGATACGGTTGATATTTGACTGCTGGATGATGTTGGACCCTTAAATCAATTATTAATTAATTAAGAAAATATAATTTACTAGAGGACATGCTATTTCCATGCTTTAATTATCTTAATTTTAATTTTATTTATTTTTATCACTTTTTAATCGTAGTAAACTTTAGGCTGCAGTATAAAAAAGAATTTTTTAGCGCTCGAATGGAACTGTTTTTTTATAATTTTTTTTTTGAAAATCTGCGTCGATTAAGATTTTATATTTTACGATTTGTGGTAAATTTTTGGTAAATTTGTGGTAAATTTGTGATAAATTTGTGGTAAATTTGTGGTAAATTTGGGGTAAATTTTTGGTAAATTTGTGGTAAATTTGTGGTAAATTTGTGGTAAATTTTTGGTAAATTTGTGGTAAATTAAATTAAATCATGCTAAAAATTTCACTAAAAAGATTTGGCAATATCCTACATTTATTGGTTTTTTTATTTTATTGTTTTGGATATATATTGACGAATTTGAATTTTTTTTGACTGGATATTAGGGTAGATTTTTTTTTGTATGTAGATTTTTGAATTTGAGATTTGCCGAAGCCCTAGGGGTGTTATTGCCTAAAAATCTTAAGTTTAAAATTTTGTGCAAAAAACAAAATTATATTTGACCCATTCAATGGTCAAAATTTGGTAGTTTTTTTCAGTTTTTGACCTATAACTCTTCAACGAATAATTTTAGCAGAATTTGATGTATGACAAAGTTTTTAAAAAATGATCCACCCTACTGGATATACATATCCAATATGGGAAGGATATTGACAAATTTTGCCAATATTATATTTGTGGTATATTTATTTGTCCAATTTTTATATTTTGGTCCTTATGGATATATGCAACTTTGATTTCCAAAAATGGATAAAGACAATTTGGTCTATAAAATTTATTTCGAACTTGAATATAGGCAATTGTTTTTCAAAAACGGTACATTTTTTTGAAATTTTGATAATATTTTTGAATTCGTTGCAACCAATATTCTTATAAATAAAGTTAGGAGTATATAAAAAACCCAATTTGACCAAAATGATCTATAGACAAATATAGAACTCAGCTGACGACATTTATAGTTGTCTTTATGGACGTAGTGTAGTTATGTTCTCCCGTTCTCTATGAAGTACAAATAAACTGTATTTGGATTAGAGACGCACTTCATCAAAGTCACATTGACTCTGACAATAACAAAAGCTCTGCTTGAAGAGTACCGTAACGTATTGAATTGTCACACCAGTAAAAAGCACAATAAAGAGAAATGTTTAATGGTCGAGGGAGAATTTAATTCTAATCTCGAAGATATAACTTCTACATCAGGTGAATTGGAAAGAAAAAAAACCAACCAAATTACTTAAGGATTTTGAATTTGGGTTGTGAGAGATATGGATGTTAGTTATAATACCAAATACCCATTCTATAAAATTTGTATATGTTTTATGTAAATCAGGAAGTCAATCTATATTCGGGTTCTTCTTGAGCCCCAAACAATGAGCAATATATCAAAATTTCTGATGTATAAATCACGGAAATATCCTCAAAATAAAGGTAAAATTGAAAACCAATTAAATTATTCCTTTATAGAGAACCCTTATACGGTATGAATATTTTATGTAAATATCTTTAAATGGTTTTCCGAAACAAAGTAGTTCTCGATGGTTCTTACATTATAATATATAGTATAGCTATAGATAGAGAGAGAAAGGAAGAAATATAGAGAATAATATTATGTGCACCACCTATCTACATATATGCTATATGCTGTGTATACAGACTTATTTACATATATTTTTCTGGATTTACTTAAATCCAAACTAGTTCAGATAAAGTATCGATTTGATAAGCTACATACAAATATCAAATCCGATGTCAAAGAAAAGACATTTGGGGTTAATAAAGGGAAAATTGATTGAGAGAATTGAACAACATAACAAATTGAATGTCATGTTTACAATTTTAATACAAATATTTTTACATAAAATTTAAATATTTTTGTTTCTTTTTGTTGTTGTTGTTGTTATAATAAAAATTTGCGTTATTCCTCTTTCAACAATGAAGGTGTCAGAAGGGTAAATAAAGTATACAATTAAATTAATTGAAGATAAAATATCAAAACAGACGAACAGAGTACGGGGTTTGGTTTTGGCCAACTTTTTTTTTTTTTGGAATCGGATATGTTTAGTATAAAATACACGTGAATTTTTCTTTATGTGATGCTTCCCTTCAGATGGTGCAATTGTTATTTGTATTACAGTTACATAAGAAGTACAGTATATCCGATAACGTATCGTTTTTTCTCTTAGTAACAGAGAAATGTTCTACTTATACAGAGCCCTGTAGACAAGACATACGAATGATTGATGTGGGGGAGGATGGTTCGGATTCTACCTTAATGAATTGATTTATGTTACTTATAATTTAATGTTCTTAAATAATCTTATTTTAGTTTATGTTTCCTCGTACAAATGATGTGATGATGATATTTTAGGGTTCGCCTTTTATTAATTATCCAATATTCAACTGGCGTGTCATGCACGGGCGGCAAATTGAGAACACGAAGAAAATAAATGAATTGTCGTTCTTGAATCATCATCATCATCATTGGTGGGACAACCGGAGGTGGTTCTTGACCTCCGCAAGTTTTCTTCTCCACTGGCTTCTATCACGTGCAGTCGTTCTCCAAGTTCCTCCAAGTTTAGCAGCAACTTTTTTCACGTTATCTTCGGGCTTGCCTTCGAGGATCTTTCTAATTGGGTTGTTCTCTTCCGCTTTGACGATATGTCCGGCCCAACGATGGCGATCTATCTTCAACTTGCTGGATATTGCAGAGATTGTACGTACAGTTCAAAATTGTACCGCGTATCTTTCTTGGATTTGCAAAGAAAAGATTCTTACCTTCTTTTCTTATTACTTATTTAATTTTTAGTTCTCGATAAGTTTTTGACTACAAATTTACATATATAACCTAAATTTAAATCGGTCTATAAAGCAAATCTTAATACTTAAGCAGATAACTATAATGGTTTGAAAAACACATTTACCTCTTCGGTATTATTGAATGTTGTCACTTCAATTCCTTTCTTGTCAACATTACTACTATACTCTGTATCTTCAACAGTGTTGACAGTATTTGTTGAGTTTCCTTCTACTAAACCTAAGGATGAAACTGCTGATTTTTCCTGGCTGGTAAATTTTGATGCGAGGCGAAATCGTAAGCGAGATTTTGATTTTGGTGGAATGACCTTCAAAAAAAAAAAAAAAAAATGGAAAATTAAATTTATAAATTTATTTATATTAATTTTTTACACTTCTTTTTTTTTATTAAATTCCATTTAATGAACTACACAGGTAAAATATAGAAAAAAAGAAAACCAATTTCGCACCATCCATTCCCGGAAATATTTTTTCTAAAAAAAAAATACTTAAAATTCCAGATAATTTATATTCAAACAAACCACTGATGTGAAATGAAACGGGTTAAAATAATCTTCACATTTGCATAAATAAAAATCCATTATAAAACAGGACGAAGCGATCGGATACATTAAGCTTTCCTTTAGTATGAGCTCTTTGTTTGGGCAATTTATGGAATATTTAATGTGAGAAAATCTGGATGAGCCTGCATATGGTTTTTGCGTAGTTTAATAGAGCAGTAAGGTATACCTGCCAACTACTGATGGTTTGAAAGAAGTAATTTTTCCTTATTTTGTTTCGTTTTTTTTTTTTTTTTGGTTTTTGTTTCTTTGTTTGTTTAGACGTTATTAAATGATGCCTTAGTAAATCAATAGCCCTTTTATTGTTGTCTGTTGTGTATTCATGAATTCGTATAGCAAATTTGTAAATTCAAAAGAGGGTTAAATTGAAAATGTGTTCATTAAATACATACCTTTTATTGGCTTTGCAAAGATAAATAGTATTAATGATATTTTAATTAAAGCGGTCAAAGCGAGCAAATAAAATACCGGAGTAATACCTCTACTATCCCTTT
>JANSTT010017169.1:0-18160 GCA_026745375.1 Platyura marginata | reverse complement strand
AAAGCCAATACCATGGCCATTACCACGATTTTTATGTGTTTTATTTCATTTTAAAGTTGTACACCTCTAAAAAAAAAACCCTATAGATAAAATAAAAAAGTTTATTTTGCATAATTTTGTTTATAAATAACGTTTAAAAATTGAATTCCTCCTTTCCGTCGAAAATTCCTCCATTTTTGATAATTTTTTCCTCGCTTTTAACCAAAGCTGCTGTACAGCCTAACTATAGGATAAGACATATTTTTTTAACTACCCTCTTAGTTATGCTATTTTTTTAACTATCCATTGGATTGTGCATTTATCATGAGAGTTTGAACTTTTTTAATCTGTTTGAATCCGGTTTTAGTGTTCAATTTGGACCTATTTATATGGTAGCTACGGCCCTGACAAGATATTATCTTAGAAAAGGCTATTAGTTCGACATAAATAGTAACTATATGATTTACAAATACATATAATGGATATATAATTATGTATGTATTGCATAAGTATGTTATACAATGTACAAAGTACATGGTTGTACTCATAAGTTCAAACAAATTGAACATAATACGGAAGTAATATAGTTTGGGTTAAAAGTTGTATTGCTTTGAGGGTTAAATTATTTTTAGGTTGGCATTAAAGTGTAGTCAGTTTATCTGAATTGACTATGTATGTACATATATGCATAATAGTCGCATGAACAGACATTAAAATAAGTTGTAGCACCCGTCATGGAGGGAGTAATTATTTATATTTAACCAATTGTAAATATTTCCATCGTAATTCCCCACCATAACGTACGTCGACCGACGAAATATTTATTTTCGGATAAATACTAACTGGAAAAAAAATCCTCCAAACACTAGTCCTGTAGTTTAGGAGATATGAATTTTTTGTTGAAACTCTAAAGTATATGAAAAGGAAATTGGGAACATAATAAACATTTTTTTTCCGAATTCCACAAATTTGATTTTAAAATCAATAATCTTAACGTTTCCAATGTGAAGTTTTCAAATGATTTATATAGGATTTCGCATGTATTACACATTTACTATAGAACACCTAAAAAGAGCTTAAATTTCGATCAAAAAGTAAAATTTTTTTTTGTAAAATTCAAAATAAATACAAAAGACTTAATAAACCGAAACATCTATATATCATTGGAATTATACAAGACTCAGGTTTAATTTTCGGTTAGTCTCGAGGCTGAATTCGAATCCCCAAGATTTTTAAATTTTTTTTTTACTGATATTATGATTTCGAATCAGTATTTTTATAGAAATGTTTTACCATTGTCAGGACCGGTCAGCCAAATATTTTTTTCGGATAGATATTCGAAACAGCTTATTGGAAAAAATGAGTTCCCGAACTATGCTCTCGTAGTTTAACAGATATGAATTTTTTGAGCAATTTTCATTGAAAATCTAAGGGATATGTTAAGGAAAATTTAGAAAATCTGCACATTTCTTTTTCTCAAATTCAAATTGATAAATTTGATTTATTTCCACACATTTATTATAAAACGACTGAAATCGGCTTAAATTCCGAATATACTAGTAAAGAAGAAATAATTGGCTATGCCGATTAACCTATAGCCGGTTAAATATATAGAAAATAACTCATTATGTGTAAGTAGGTAGGTAGGTAGGTAGGATATTTAGTAATTTCATAGATTTTTTTTCTTATAATTTATACGGTATGTCTACAGCCGTACAATTTTACATAACGGGGTTAAATTAAATCTTTTTTCTTTCCTTTGTACAAATATCTCATTAATTAAACAAACTCCGAATGGAAAATGTATGAAATCAAATATTTATAAATCATACCTATATACATAAAACATACAATACATACATAATTGAACCCATATCAACACATATTTAATTCATAACAATACCGCAATAGGAAACAGTGTAAACTCATTATACTAAGGAAATCGGGTAGCTCTTTAATGAAATGTTCGACTATCCACCAAACATAGGCGGCCCATTGGCTTAAAAGTATACATCTATGTATGGAAGTAAATATCTATGGAGGTACCTCCTACATATAATAATTAACAATGTATACCTATTTTGTACATACAGTAATACTTCGATTTGCGCGCTTTCGATCAGGCAATTACAACCAATATATTGAAATGTGCGCAATTCCAAGTGCAAATTTAAAATTTTGTGTAGACATTGGCTTTTATGCGTGACAGGTTTGTCTGTGGGTGGACCTTGGTCCAATGCGACTTTGTCATATGAGTTTCTATTCTGGAACCAAAATTTAGATAAAGTTTTATGATCAGAGTTGTAGTATTATCTGTTCGTTCCAAACAACAAATGCCTGTATATGCACAATGACCGAAATAAAATAGTATGCTCGTGATTTTGTTAACACCCGTCTTAAATGGTTGTTTTTAAACTTTTTGTATGGTTGTGGCTCATGCCATCTTTTATGCATTTTTATTGAAATAATTTTAGTTAACTACATACATTTTCGTTTCGTTTAAAATAAACACTCCTTTAGCAAGTCAAATACCACCCAAATAGTTAACGGTACACACATGCCATATGCCACATACAGCCTATACTTTAGGTAGCCTATAACAAATTATTTTCAGTGTACATACATATAAACGTACATATTATGTTATATATAATTGCGTTTCCAGAATGTTTTCCCCCCTATTCATGTTTTTTGTAACGTAATTGTATCTATCTAGCAAAACTTACCATAAACTTGCATGCACGAGATTTAGTTTTTTAATGTATGCAAAAATGAAACTTTTTTGCTGAATTATTTATTATACAAATATACGGAACTAACTAATTAGCATATATACAGAAATTCCATGTGAGATCTCTACTTTGAAATGATAGCATGCAAACAATTATTCTAAAATAAAATACAAACGGCAATTTGAATTTTAATCCAAAAATCTACAGAAAAGCTCTTAATTTTAAAATCAAAATGTTTACTGTCAACGAAATATGTGTTTTTCAATTTGGTTCTTTTGATTTGCAGCTGATGGTTCCCTTTTTGATTAAGATTGAAATGAGGGATAATTGATGCTGATGTATAGTGCTTCTATAGTCAATCGTATTATACACCATTTTACCATAAATGGTAATGCCAGAGTTATTTTCCGTAATCCCCCATCATCAGCGATAAAGTTAAATTGATTAAAATTAAATACACAATTAAAACAATATTAATTCATTATTTTGTGATTATTATCATTACGTAATTGAAACTCATCCGATGGGAAAAATTAATTAAACTGAAATTTTGTTTGTGTGGCTGTAATGATGTGGTATGCATGAACATTTATTGGCTAATAATTTCATATTTTCATCTACATACACTAGGCCTCTAGCTATATAATTTTAAAAGAATGTTATTATACATATATGTACATATACCTACATACATATCCTACATATCCTACATATATCATTAGAAAAATAGAAAGCATTTGAAAAAAACGTAACGATTGTTTTGTGAAAGATTCAATGAATTACAGCTAAAGTTGAGAATATCAGAACACACCAATTCGCACGTACCCACAAAATAACTTTCATAACCGATATTGAAATTATTGGCTAAAAATACACTTAAACTTTAAAATATTCAAATATTGATTTAGCTTAACCTTTAAACACTATTCAACAATTTCTTAAACCATACAGGTAAGTGTAAGATATAAAGTATGTAAAAACTCCGAATAAAAATCATTCCTTGTCTTAATACAAAAAATGAACCATTTTCATTTCCTCAACGTACCTCCTATTGCTTTGAAAGTTCTTACATCGTACAGCAAAATTTAAATTTATTTCTAAGAAAATTCGTCTAGCGATTTTCCTTACATTACGTTTTATTACAATAATATTTTATGCGTGATAATAAAAAAAAAATATTTCTTTTATAAAAATAAATTTCCAAATTGACTAAATTTGTATTTGAAAATCTAATCTGGGGGGTGGGGGGGCTTGGCGGTAGCCTCAAATGATTTTAATTCTATATTTAAAAGCTCGACGTTTTTGTAATTTCATTTCCTCAATTCACCCACCGATCGATTTTCTTCACGCAAAATTTATACTGTCAGCTGCTACAATTCTACTGCTATTTCCTTTAGGTAGTATAAAGTCTAACATACCTCAACGTTTTTATTGTATGCCTATTGCCTATGCCAATAGCCAGTATTTTCTATGACTATTCCATACAGAGAGGGTGAGCTTTTGTTGCTGCGGTTTTAAAGGGCTGATAATATTTTTTAGTTTTGGTTATGGTTTCGGATAAGTAGATTATATTCTTAAGAAAAAGTTTCCATTTTATTTCAATTACACACCCACACACATATAAAGTGGTTTATTTATGTATAATATTGACATCATGTTTATTATGTATAAATTGAATACAAGAAATTGGAAAGAGATTAAAAGTTTCGCGCCAAGCTACATATATTTTGTTATGAATGTTTTATGTTCTTATATACATACATATAGGTATCCCTACTTATATATTGTATTATATTCATCAAACGGATTTGTTGACAATCTACTATTGACCACAAAACATTGTTTTGCTAGATTTTTTGTTCTGATGTTCGAGATAATTCGAGTTATATAAATCCCATTTATGAATAAATGTCAAATTTAGAACAAATAAGTGTAAATTGCTTTTTCTAGATACTACATAAATTGAGACATTTATCAGAAAAATATTAAGATGTTTATAAAGTTAATTGGAGCAATACCCGAAAACAATTCAAACCGAATGTAACATAATTCAAATAATTTTACCCCAGCATGTATACATATGTGTGTATGTCGGTAATGTTGTAAGAAAAAAAAATGTTTTTCTCCCCTACTCAAAATTTACAATATGGTCAAAATGGCAAATGTGAAATTAGTCTTAAAAAGATTTCTTTACCAATTTGTAAATGTAAATATGTGTTGGAAGTCGTTAATTATAAGTTTTTCTTTTTTTTAATGATTGGAGGAGAAAATAAAAAAAAACCACTGTAATTAGAAAAAAATCCATTTGATATTTGTTCGTTAAACCGATACTTCTACTTTTTTATAAGTTGAAGAATTTGCGCTATTTGCTATAAATATAAGTAAAGTAGGTATGTACTGTAATAAAATCATTAATTCAATTAAAATTCTTATCATCCAACTCTTCAATACATTTATTTTGAAAAATAATTACCAACACTGAAAGATACCGACTAGATTTAATCAACATTTTATCATTAAAGAAAACTTTTCACTTCCTTTTCAATGGAATTCTTTCATATTTTTAATTTATTTTCTGCATTCAAAAAATATATAAGTATGTATAATATCTCATTAAGGATTAACATGGTACGTAAACGTACCTACATATGTATGTATATATATATATACATAATCGTATTTTTTTATACCTATATAGGTAGGTATTTACAATTGTACATATAATCAAAAACAAAAAACTTCTGGTTGTACACGGAATTATTTGCATCTTTTCGAAAAAGTTTTGACTTTGTTTGTGATATCCGAAACAGGGAAACAAAGCAAATTTTTGTATAGTATTGTAATATGTAATAATAAAAACAAAAAATAAAACAAACACCCCGTAAAAGCACAGATGAGAAGAATGTACTTTGTGAAAATGATAGCGGTTATGTTTTTTTGTTTTTTGTTTAAAAAGTGCCTGCAGATTATCAACGTAAATAGAAATTTTGAGACATTCCCAACAAACAATATATAGAATGTTATTTAATGAAAAAATGAGTTAAATTTCACATAACTTCTGACTGCAAATCAAAAATAACTTTCAAAATTTAAAAACTTGAAATTTGCTATTTTTTGGACATCGTAAAAATGTAAATGTATCTGGAAGAACGCGTAGAGCTAGAGACTTGAAAGTTGACAGTTATGTGAATAAGTCGCTTGGTATTATAAATGAACAAAATCTCCTAACTCTTACCCCTTTTTAACGTGAAAAACGATTTTCTTCGTATTTCCTTTCACTAAATATACTTATAAAAAAATTTTGAAATAGAAGGCACCATTTTATACCCACTGTTAATTCTTACAGGAAAAATGTTAAATTTCGGGGCAAATCTCAGAATTATTAAATAAATTTCGAAAAAATACTCAAAAAAAAAAATATAATTTATTTTCTCACAATTTAAATATGTGGCGAAGTATGTACGTGCATAGCCTTCACTTCGGCAGTATTTTTTACTTAATAACCAAAATTTCTTGTGGTTGAAGAGAATAATGAAACTTAAGTACATATTTGCAATAAAAATTTTATTTTATTGTGGGAATACTTATAATAATTATAGTTGAAGGACAAAGGAAAATGTAACATGTTATCCATCAATTAAAAAGAAATCAAGACTGTCGCGATATATTCTTTTGAAATCAAATAATTTTTGTGTGTGATTAGATCATGATTTAGTGCTACGTATAGTAGAGTTTCTACCCTAATTATGGTAAATTATAAATTAGGAATACCTATAAAAATAATTTGAATAGGAAATGAAAAATGGTTTTTCCTTTTTAATAAAGCTTAGACACTTTGAAGGCTTTGTCCAACTAAATTAAAAGAAATTACAAAGCTTTCTTGGGTCTCAAATTTTTTTCATTTCTACACATATTATTTTTGTATTTCTGTAGTAAATAAAATAAATAAACTATTAAAAGCTAAGAGTTGTAAAAGATAATTTGTTAAAAATTCTATATAAAAAAAATCTATATCATCAATAAATAATAATAATAATAATGTCAGAAATGCTAATTAACCACCCATAAAATTTCTCTTTGAACAAAAGTATAAAACAAATATTTAAAAAAATGAAAAGCTTCTATACACCACATATTCATCGGGTAGATTGTAAATATATTACGTTATTGGTGTGAACATGCCTTTATTAAAATCAATGTTTGATATTCTGCTGTGTCATAGTTAATTTTCATTGTTCAATATTAAAAAATATTGGAATTTTCAAAAAAAAAAAAATATTCTTTTCATAGAAGATATGTAGGTTGTAGGTATAATACAATCCATAAATACAACTGGATAGTAGGTACCCATGACTAGCCTATCCAATCCATATACCCAATATAAAGCTTTATGAATAAAACTCTCTGCTTGGATTGAATTTTGTAGTTATGCACACCAGATATATGTAAATTTTATGATTATAGACATAATATGTATTCACTTCCTCTCGCTATTGATTTTTAGGCAATGAAATTGGTCTGGGTTATCTTTTATCTTCATACATATTTAATATTATTATGTATAAAAAAAAAACCAGAAAATAAAATGAGAAAACTCCTCTCAATTCGTTAAATTTTAAAATTTGTTTTTTTTCTTTTTCAATTTTTTAAAATGAATTTTTATATAACCTAATAGCTGAATCTAGAGATTGTATATTATGCTATAAATTACAAATAATAAGCCGTTGCTGGCATGCTTTATCTTCATCCAAGGTAATTTGCGAAAAAATCAAATCTTTACTGTAAATTATTGGTCGTAAAAACAGAAAATTCTGTGTCGTTTAATTTTTGGCGGGAATAGCGGTGGAATTTTTTTTTGTTTTTTGAAAATCTATTATTCAACATCTTAATTTTATTTGAACATTATGCTGTATCAAGAAAATTTATATTGAGGTTTTTTTGTTTTTTGGAAAGATTTTTTTAATATACGTTTTTTCTTACCACATTTATACATATTATTTATAAAATAGCGTCTGGCTGGAAACTTGAAAATCATAAATTGGGAGAAAAATTTATTCCCATTACAATTTTATATGAATTATATATGTCCCATAGTTAATATATTATGATTTACATGAATTTTGTATGATAAAATTATGACGTACTGTAGACGTAGAGTATAGAAGTAAAGAGTTTAATTTCGTTGACCAATATACTTGAAAAATGAACTACATCATCATCAAATAATTATATTCTAAAGTACATTTTAAATTTATTTTTAATTTCATGAGACTAAAAAATAGATCCATCATTAAGAATTGTAAATAATATCAACAATAAATATTACAAAATAGACACGTTTATTGCAAAGTCAGTTAATCATATAATGTTACTAAATGTCAGTCAAATATCTATGAAATATTTAAGCGAACGCATCAAAAAAATAAAAGGTCAACGATAACAAACGACCTTTGTTGTTAAGTATTTTATACATAAATACGTATTACGCATACGATATATTGTATGTACTCGTATTATGAAGGGAAATATCACAAAATTCTGAATAAGATTTCCCTAATGTATATTTTCTGATGGTTTGTACATCTAAATAGTTATATTCAAGTACTCATTGATATGGGAAAAGACCCAGCACATGATTGAACCCACATGTACCATCAATAATCAACTTATTACATCTCAAGTCTTGAAACGTACTTTATCAATTTTCTTCGGGTGCTTTAGTGGTGGTTTATTATATACTATAAGACAGCACTATATGTACTATATTTCTGCTTCTATTTATGTATACACACATAAAGCTTTAAAACGGACAAAAACCTTAACCTTTGGTATTTGGGACTTTATTAGTTTTGCGATGGAAAAGGCAAATAATACCCAGTATAATATTGTGGTAATTTTGATATTTGTAGCACATTTTAATGTTTAGGAAATTCCAGACGATAAATTTTTGTCTTAACTTAGGACACGAATAGGTATTATTTGATAAACATATCCATTAATATACAATATTTTATCCCATTGCCATTGGGCATCAATACTTTGAAGACATTTTTCAGTTTAAAAATTTAATATTCAAATTTAATTTAATTTTAATACCGAAAAATGGAATTTTTCTCTTCAACATTTTCTATATAGACCAAATCAATATCCACAACAGTAAAATCCATCGTTTTTCTAATCAATTCATCGCACAATCTGACAGTTTAGAGCCTTTGTTTGTATATAACTGAATGTCACAAATATAGATAATTCTGTCTCAATTGTAACAAAACAAAATGGAAAAATTGAATTGCCTCAGTTGGTGGTGACTTTAGGTATAAATCGTAAAACATTCAACTATCTACCTATGTACGTACATGTTTGCATAGATGTACATTGTACAATAAACGGATACGACTATGGATAGGGTCGTCAAGTGCACTATCATCGGTTTTTTTTTTAAATATTATTAATAAGTTATATTTCATTTAGCTTTTCTATAAACAAAAATATGTTCATTTTAGGACATTATTTATAAATTCAAAATATATATTGCGGAATGTTTTTTATCCCATACTCAGGTGTTTTAGATCTATCTATCTATCTATCTATCTATCTATCTATCTATCTACAATTAACAATTTTACAATTAAAATACATTAAATATGAAAAAATCTACCATTCCCTTAATTTATTAGTGTCAACAAAAAAAATCCCTTATTGTGCGGCAATGCGAAAAATTTCTATTAAAGATGTCAACATTAGGCTTTTGGGACAATTGAATTTACTATTTGGTTTGTTATTGATTGAATTTACCCAACATGAGGCACCATAATCTTATAATATGTCTGTAACATCATTACTTCTATATACATACATATATAGTGTCCAATAAAATATGTGCATCTAAACTATAAGTGAAAATCAAAATTTAATTGAAAGTCGTTAGCAGTAGACTAGATTTTCCAGATAATATTTATGTGACCCAATTTAATTTTCACTTTTCATCATATCTGACATAATCAGAGGGTGGAAACAGCTGGATAGGCATTAGGCATCCAATGATAATAATAATTAAATATATATATATATATATATATATGAAAAGTACTCTATAGGTAGGTATGTTTGAAATGTTACAAGTTACTACGTGTAACTAGGTACCTACTACAAACAGAACACCTCTTAGAAGAAATATGTAAAGAGATGTGTCGCATTAAAAAGGTGACGCAGAGCAAAACATATTTCTGCGGGTGGCAAATGGGTGTTAAATGGCATAGAAGAGAGGGTAATGTTTACAAGCAGAAACACTTTATTCCCCTTTATATTATATAAAATTTGATTTATATTTTCCAGCCAAAAGTCCTGTTTTACATTTTCGTTCGCCTCCTATCGTATATTTTAGATTTAGAGGATTCACTTTTGTATTATATCAAAACATTGTTAATTAAAATTTAATTTGATAAGTATCGCGGCAAATGACTGACTCCCTGTTTTCTCAACATTAATTATAAGTACTGATTTTACATCCAAGTATGTACTTTGTATTTGGTTTTAATAAATGGGTCGTAACTTTATTAGAATTATACTTATTAATTAATATGAACGTAGTAGTAGGAAAGCTTTCAATTAAATATGTTTTTAATCCTTCTTTTTAAAACGAAAGTTTTAATATTTTATTATCAATTGAATGAAATATTCTGTAAATCGATCTTAACTCTAAAGCGCAAAACAGAGTCCGTTGAACTCTGGTGTGCAAGAAAAAACCTAAAACTTTTAAACGAAAAACTTTTTTAACCGGAGCTATTTTTTGCTATTTTTTGCTATTTTTTAGTTTTACAGAAGAAAAAAAATTTATGATTTTTTTTAACAACAATTGTAAACTCACTTTTGCGTTTATGTTAAAAAAACAAAAATTGAAAAATTGCGCTTTAGGGTTAAAGTGATGACAGTATAGTGAATGCTTTAGCGATGTTTCTATATAAATTGTGAATAGAGGACTATAATGTTATAGTTGTGAAATATCAACTAATTAGATTGTTCCGAGGACTTAAAAAATAATAAAAATGTTAGGCTATGATAACGCAAGGGTATATTATTGTTTTTTTATATTTTTTCAAAAATTCTCTTTATATGTCGCTAATATTATTATAATAATACTAAAATTCGCCTATCTAGGTGGGTATAGCACGTAGTTTATACAATTTATGTATATCATTAATATGTTAAAAATCCACATAATTTGTTCCAATGCTATTTCATATTGAACTATTTTTATTATAAAATCAATCAGATGTTTGCTGATTTGCATATAGGATTTATTTATGTTAGCAATCGAGAATAAAAAATCGTTCCGAAGAAGAAAATAACATTTATTGACACCATATCATCGTAATTTTCGTTTCATTATGCCATTTTTTGTTTGTTGGGTGGTAGTTGTTTAATCGAATTAAAATGTTTAATGATAATGTACCTACACACATATCATAATATTTAATTAAAACATATTTACGCCACATAATGTAATCAAGTTGATTTTAAATTTAGACATGTCGGAAAGGTATAGCTCTGTAAAATTTTTATTAGATGGAATTTATGGAACAGTGGTTGTAAAAATTCGAATAAAGAAAAACTTTTTATTACACATATAGACCAAATGCTGTATAACGTGTACAATAAACAAACATACAGTATGTACTCAGATTCATATGACAATCAAAAAATGTTGACATCCAAAAGTTTTTAATTACAAAGACGGCATTCGTATATATTATGTACAGGGCCGATTCTATCATAACCTAAATTGAACATCTTGCGCAAACGATATAAACGTTGGCAGCATTAAAAAGAGATAATCTATCGATTAATATAAGAACAATTACTTAAAAGTGAAAAATAATATAACAGTTAATGGTAAATTATAACATAGCTACATGCACAATTGCACATAGCCATTGTCATAAAATAATCTTAAAAAAGGCGAAAAATTAGATCGATCCGACCCTGATTACATATTAAAAACAACTCAAGTTTCTAATTACGAGTGTAATTCGCGTATACCTACACCACAAGGCTTTTCAAAACGATATCACTTAACAATCTAAACAAAATTAATTTTCGTTTCTCGTATGAAATATAATTCGTCTCAAAAATATTTAAATAAGAATTTAAAAAAAAAATAATTAAATAAAACAAAGATTTGATAAAAAAAGAGTTTGAAATTTGAAAGGTGTGTTATTTTGATTTATCGATGGTTATTTGACCCTCATTTTTCAAATTTCAAATTTCTACGAAGAGTCCGCTTAAAAGGAAGAAAAACACATATTTTTCCGTTAGTGTTGCCAGATTGTGTAATTATATAAAAAAAACATCTTTAAAAAAATTGAGGTTAGGGCTTTTTTTCAAATAACTATCGTTATGATAAAAAATTTAATTATAGTAGTAGTAATTATAGAATGGTATTTGTAGTACCTTAAAACACATTTTTGTTGTTATGTGGTCTATTCCGATATTTCTCAATTGATTGGTGTTTCCGACTATTGGAATTTAAACTATCTATTTAACTGTTTAGTGTTTAGTTTTATTTAACAGTAGTGTATAGTACAGAATGATATGTAGGTATATCTACGTATATACACAAACAATATATAGTACATTATTGGAATTTCTTATCATTGATTCCACAATTCATTACCCAATTTTCGTTAAGTTGTTTGAACTTTATGAATTGTCCACAAACACTGTGAACATTTTTCTTTGTTGAATATTTTTGTATATTAGTTTTAAAGAGAGAATTTCCATTGTACATAAATTTGCCATATTATTTGATGATTTGATTGAACATGAACAGGTTGTCCGCGACACACAGACACAAAGTAAGAAGAGAAGAAGTATAAATACAAGAAATTGTCAAAAATCGAAAATATATTATGTGATTGATACACAATACTTGATAAATTTACTGTTTTCGAAATTTAAATCCATAGTAAGACATTTTTTATGATTTAGTAATCAGGTTTACGTTAATAAAACATATTTGTATATACTTTTTTTGCAATTTCTCCATTTCCTCATATACAACAAGCTACTTATATATAACCCAAACAAATATGTTTTATGAACGTAAACCTAATTACTAAATTATAAAAAATTTCTTACTATAGATTTAAATTCATTTAAAATTCATGAATTATACCACAACTGAATTAAATATTCTGTTACAATAATTAACTAACAAAAGTTTAAAACGTTTCTAAAAGTTAAAGGACTTCCATCAAACACATTATCCAATAAATCACAAACTTTTCTACTAATTAATTGAAACATGAGAAACGATTTGCCTTTAGCAAATGTTTACATTATTATTTATTTGTATGTATGTATAAGAAATATTTATGCATATCTATAATAAAGAAATGACTAAATTAATTAGAACTTCATTAACACCAGCTAAAAACCTTTTTATTTGTGCACACATTGAATTTAAAGTATATTTTTATTCTCCTTATAGCTATGTGATATGTACTGTACAGTGTACACATACCCCTTACCTTAATATTACATACAATTGAAACTATTCCCCAGCTGATGGGTGTAGTAAGCCAGAGTATTTAAACAAAATATTATAAACTCAGAGCAAATACATCAGAACTTTTCATTGTTGATTTAATAATGTTCTGTTTAATATAAAAGCTTTATACACAAGGTGGTGTGGAATTCATAAGGTATACTCCGATATATCCAATATTTTAATGGTAAAGTTCGTTCTTTTTCCTATTTATCCATCCACACGAACGCATACACATATACATGTGTATATATATATATATATGGTTTGAGAAAAAGCTTAGGTGTATCTA
Source organism: Platyura marginata (assembly GCA_026745375.1). Lineage (NCBI taxonomy): Eukaryota > Metazoa > Arthropoda > Insecta > Diptera > Keroplatidae > Platyura > Platyura marginata. Next base: position 4,611 of record JANSTT010017169.1, on the reverse strand, counting down.
TACAATTCAAAAATTATGTCATAAATATAAACTAAATTAAATTGAGGTACACTTCAGGTACGGTGACATACTTTGAACAAAAACATTTTATTGTAAAATATTATTTACATTTATATTAAAAACATATGTACATATATGGAGGAAAAACGATGTCGCAACTTTATTTCCTTATGCCTTACTTATCCTTCATACATACATATATACATATATACCTATATTGTACGTAAATGTACCTACATATACTCATACATACATATTTAGGTACAATACATATAATCGTAAAATAAAATTTTATTGATTAGATTTTCTACATTCTCGTACCTAGGTATAAATATGTATGTACCTCAGCTATATACAAAAAGTTTCATATGTGTTTTAAAATATGGTACTTTCGAGCCTATTTAATTATTTAAGTTTTTTTTTTTATTTTTTGTTCTTTTACTATATTTATGTACAAATGTCACCACCTGTTATGGTGAATTTACATTACATATAAAATTAATTGTATAATGTACACATTAGATGGGAAAAATAATAAAAAGGTAATGTTAAAGAGTTTTTCATGTATTCTATTCGTAAATGGAGGTAATCATTATAAAAATGATGAGTTGGAAAATCTAACCAAAAAAAATTTCATATCTCAACAAACATTTGGCTTACATATGTACATTAATAAATCAAAAAGAAGGATAAAATCAGGGATTACTTAGCGGGGACTATTTTTACGATTTTATTTAAATGAAAAGCTGTTGCTGTGTAAAATATTAAAATCTATCACAAAAGCTGTAACGTAAATACCGGGGGTCTGACTTTTGATTCATACCGTAAAAAAAAACAGTAAAGAAGGAATAATTGGCTACGCCATTTCCGCTACGTCGGTTATAATACTAAATTATTTACCTGTATGAGAATTTTTTTATCTATCTAACTTATTTAACTATTTACGACTTTAAGGGGCGTTACAACCTCCGTAGCAAAGTTATAATACCCTTAATTAACATCATACGGGTATAAAAATCCGATGACTTAACTCTACCAAGTCGTTGCTCTGTCGCACAACGCATAAATATATTGTGTTGCCTTTATCGGTATAGAATAGAGCGACTTGTTGCAATATCAAGCCTCAGACCTTTGTTTTGAAAGGCTCGTCTAATTAGTTACGAATTTAGTTAACCAAAGTTTTTTTAACTATTAAAATATTTAAAATAACATAAAATCAATTCTACCACTTTAAAAGTTGAGTTTAGAACTTTTCAGTTTATTATTGAAAAGCTTAAATTTTTTTATAACTAAGACTTCCTCTTTATCCATTTTTGTGTATCATCTCTATCTTGCTATATTCATTTTTTCTCTATCCCAAATATATTTAAGCGTAAATTTAGGAAAATCTGCTGACAGAAACTTTTTCTTTAAATATTAATAAAAAGTCTAATTTATTTCACATTTCTTCGTGATATTCTCATAGGAATAGGAATTGTAAACTTTTCCTTGACAGAAGTTTTGTTTAAATGAATTATTATTTAGCTTAGCTTACTAATAAGTATGTAAAATATATGGGATATGTATGTATTCATATAAAATGTTATAGCCATATACTATACCAGAAATTATTTAAATTCAAAAAGCTAAAACCTTTCCACTACTGTAAAGGATCATTTAGCTATGCCGGAAGAAAGTTTTTCAACCATTAAATGGAATGGAAATCTTATGTACTGTCAAAGTTTTAATGTCGTTTGCTTGTCAGCATCTAATAGTTTTTTTTTTTTTTTTTTTGAAAATATTTCATTGATTGTATATATGGGAGAAAATGGTACGTACCTAATGTGAAGCTTTCAAATGTTTTTTTTTTCTTGCAAATTGTTAAAAGAGAAAAAACCTCAAAGAATGTTTGCCGTTAGCTATTTAATGTGTTTTTTAGCTGATTCATGTTTGACATAGATTTGTCTAAATAATTTTTATTTTTATTTTAACTAATAGAAAATGTATTGTCAATTATTGATTAATATTTATTTATGTTTTATGTTTTCCTACAGACACTATTAAATAAATGACTCATCGGTTTCCGTTCTGTACAATTGTACTGTATGTATTGTGAAATTGTACATTTTGTACAATTTCACATATGTGTTACGCAATTTCACGTTTTGTTCAACAACAAAAAAAATAAACAAATAAATAACTAGGTATAGTAGGTATAATTACGACTACAATTTATTAAGGCGGTCGTAAATATTAAAGAAAATAGTTTAATAAATAAAAAGAAAAAAAAATAATAACATATGTTATCAATAAAAAATCCTTGAAATTGTCATATATTCAATTCATACCTATATAATAAAACAAAATGTACATACTATACAATGTAGTTATGTACTATACACAATTGAAATATGTATTCCAATATCACCACATAAATATTAATTTATAATGAAAAATTCAATCGATAAGAAATTTAGAGAGAATTTAATCAATTTCTAATGAATTTTAGTGTTTCAATATTTTATTAATTCGGATTCGGAAGAAAGTAATTACTCATTGAGCAAAAATCCTTAGTTCCATTATGGGAATATGCACAGTGTTTGTTTATCTTTGGAAACATTTTGAAATATGAATCTGTCATATGGATTCCTAAATTATTTTGTCCATATTGATAGAATACTGTCATCGGTCAATACAAAATAATTTTTGTTTGTTTTACTGCTCTGTGTTATTTGTTATGGCTTATAGCGAAGAGATACATTTAAGCTACTTAACTGTTAAAAACTTAAGGATTATTAAAATATTGTCTGTCAGCATTTAAATGTTTATCAATTGATATATTCCCGACTAATCTTCAAATATTAAATGGAATCCATTTTATTATTATCTATATATCTTACGTGTATACACCAAAAACAGAATTAAAAAGAGAAATCACTTCTTGCACACATATCACTATTCCATTCTTCTATATGGAATGCATCCTGATGTCACATCTGAAATCGGATCCGATCCAATTTTCATTTAAAAGGAATTTAATAAGTACCTGAATTGTACCTGGACAGTGGACATATCTACTATTGATTTTTAAAGTTCTATTCCTTGAAGTTTTTCTGATTCTGATCTGATTTTCGAAATACGATAACAGACTATTTATATATGTATATCCTTTAGTTTTAGAGAATAACTAACTAGCTACACACACAGTTAGTTAATATAAAATCTCATTACATTAACTTTATAGTCAAATAAATAATTTTCAAAAACTAAATGTATTATACGTGCACCATCATATTATATGGATAGGTACTACCTACCTAAAGTTCATGTAGAAAATATTTCGATTCGAATTTCGTGAGTTAGTGCTTACTGGCTTAATACATATTTAATGAATTCAAAATGTGTGTTCTTGCCAAGGTTCTGTTGCTATATAAAACCCGGCACTCTGGGTATAGACACATTGCGCCTTTGGTAATGTATGGAAATCGATTACTTTGTGTACTTAGTTGGGGTAAAGATTATCCTTCGTATATGTCACAATATGTACGGTATATAGACAATTTTACATATACTTGAGGATAGCTGAAGTTCGGTTAAGTAAATGCTCTGGAGAACACTCTGACACTGGTTAGTGCAAAAGCTTATCTTGTTATAATATATGATGATGGAATCTGTCTGGTGGTGTATAGAATAATTTGCATTATATAGTGGCGTGCAGAAAATAATAATGCTGCTGTAATACACATCATATACATACTCTCACTATATATACATACATATGTAACAGATGAACCATTTTTAATTATATTTTTCCCCCATTTTTCATCCATTTTTCCGAATATCCGCCATAATGCTATATCGTGAAAGGAATGAAAAATAAATACCGTAAATCGAACGATAGATGAAAAATTAATAACTTTTTGTTTTTCAACAAATTTATTATTCTATATTTTTTTTAATTCAAAATGATATTTAATAATTAAAATTCAATTTCACACTAAAGAGAATATTATACGTGTCTTGAAATGATAATTATTAGGACATTAAGATGGACGGACCTTTTATTGAAAGTTTAAAGCAGGTGATATTTGTAAGTTTCTTTGTCTGAAATTTCTGATTACAGTTGTATAGCATCTATACGTATAGGTATGTGATGTAGCGGAAGTGAAGATCCTATTTCCAAATTTAATCTTTAAAATTTAAGTAGATTCGTAAATGAAATATTTGAGATCATTTTCATATCAGACAATTTTTACTTTAAATAAAATTAATTAAACTATATATAAATTTGAACTCGCAAAAGCATGCCATTTCTTCTTGCCGGGCACTGGTAGAAAATTCCGAGTAATAATCAATATTACAGCTTGTTATTTGGAGGCTTCAGATTTAAATAAAATAAATGTTAGTTAGAAAAAATTATCGTCCTTTTTATCCAAAAAATATATTAAAATAAAAAAAATATATATATATATATATATATAGTAACGTAGTGTGGGTTTTATTTTTGCCTATACAAAGTCCTTTGAAATTCTTACTTTAATCCGCCTTTTGAATTACTGGGTATTCTGCAAGAGAATTTCTCTATGGATAATTAAGCTTGCAGAATACCCAGTTTGAAGTTGCACATTTTGA
>JANSTT010017168.1:0-18162 GCA_026745375.1 Platyura marginata | reverse complement strand
CAACCCCAGTCGGACTTGAACCCGGGACCTCCCGCTCCAAAGGCAACCACTCAATCCACTGAGCCATTTGGTCGGTACCTAACTACCCAACGGTCAATTTTGGAACCTCCCCTCCGGTACAATTTTTTGCTCAAATCGATCACAGGACACGTCCTAAAAGTGTTGCCCTCATTTGCTGGGACACCCTATATAGGTGAGTATATTTATCGTGTAGATTTAATATTACGTACCTTGTCCTACAAAATATATAACAGAAAAAGGCATAGATATATAGGACATTCATATTGAAATTCATAGCAACTCTAAAATCATATAGATCTAGGTAAATATGCATATTACATTCATTAGGTTTCGAAATATCTTCAAGTATGTATACCTACGTACAAGAAAATTTATTACTTTTACATTTAAATCAGTTTTCAATTTCAATAAAGGTCTTTTGTGTGTTGCATACTATTTATATACTATTTATTAGAATTTGCTAGTTCATTTTTATCAATAATCTTCTATAAATATCTCTGATGGCTTTAGATGATGAAGCTATTATTAAAATGTAGCTTTTAAAAAGCTCGAACAGAAAGTATAGCTCTAAAATAAATTAAATTGTTTATTGATTTGTACCTGGATGAGTTATACCTTGATCGATAGATTTAACGTAACTATCCCAGCAAACACAGCGCATACACTTTGTATATCCACTGAACGTATATCCGTTGAACGCTGAAAGGTTATCGCGTTATTATCTAAAGTATATACATACGCGCGGACGCCGTTTTTCTTTACGTTGAGCGTTAAGCTTTTAGGACATACGTGGAACGTATATACGTTGGAAACACTATTCCTGGAAGAAGTTTAATAACTATATGAGCCTGAAAATAATGAGATTTTGGTCATAATCAGACCATACTGGAACATAGCAAAAAACGAACTAAAGTACTGAAGATGATAGCTTTGTATGTTAAAATATATATGAATACTTAAAAGGGATCGTGCTAGGCACACGAATGCTTACGAAAAAAGGTACCTGCAACACGTCGCGGATGGTTAAAGTAAACTAAAAGGAACGACCTAAAACTGTCCACTCACCGAGTATACTTTGGATATCCTTTTCTCGTATATATGTTTCGGGGTATACTGTAGTATAAAGCCCGTGAACCGCCGAAAGATTAGCTCCCACTCACGATTACCTATAGGTTATCTACTGCTTAACTCAAATAGAGTATACTGTATTGATTATTGGGTATTGGGTTGGAGGTGATTGATGCGCCTCGACCTATTTAGATTTATTGTGCCCCCCCTTTTTACTTCTATCTTCATGGAGCCACTCCATTATCTAGAGTACCTCCTCAAGTCCAGTGTCCTTTAGGAATTTTAGGATCTTGAGTGGATTTAAGGTCTTTCTCGGCTAGGCAGTACTCCCCCCAGGTGATCTCTTCTTTTGTGGATAAGTGCTCCACATTCCGTGATGAGATGTATTGGGGTTTCATCTGTTTCTTCACAGAACCTGCACGTGGCGCGTTCTTCCAGACCCAGCTTCTTTAGGTGTCCCTTAAGCCTGCAATGGTACTCTAGGTACTGTAAGTTTCCATCGTGTCTTCGGATATTCTTCAATTGGATACACTTCGAAAGGGTATCCAAAGTATATACAATGTGCATACATTTATTGGGTATTCTTGTTCTTTACTGTTTGTGTATAACCGGCGGATATACTTTCAACGGTGCTTTACGTTCAATGCTTACTGGGTATGCAATTATGCATCTCAAAACTGTAGTATGTAATAACCGACACAATTGCAATAAAAGAACACCGAGTTTCTCATAATTAGAGCCTGGATGTTGAGATAATCGTCTATTTGTTGCGGTTGTTCTAATTGATTTCTGAGTATGTACTATACAAATTTGTTTCAGGTTTATACTTAACCCTTTGAAACCTATTCCATATGGAACACGATTCTGCACTAAACGTACACTAGTAGGATAAATCTATGATTGAACACGTGACCCCAGGCGTGAAGTTGAGAATGGCGGATTTAAAATCCTCATATTGTTTAGCATTTTGCTCATATTTTCTATCATGGTGAATATAAATTAATAAATTGTAAGAGTTCTGGTTTTCTGAAGTTTTTTTTTACCATAATATATCAGAAAATCTTTGTGAGCAAGAGATGCTACAAGACCGGATGTCAACATACGAATATGTTCCCATTGACTTTCTGTATGCATTTTACACATTTATTTAAATTTTCCACCACAATTATAATTTTTCTATTTTTTTCTTAATATGTGGAGAGTGTCAGAATCAGTCTTAACTTCCCTAATTGTTTTGTTTATATGTAATTGGATATGATGAAGGTGCAATTTCATTCTCTAAGAAGTGATAGGAAAATATCTTAAAGTAAAGCCACATAAAAACAAGAACCATATGATAATTCAGTACCTAGCATCCTAATGAAAAAAAAAATTGCCAGATTTGGATTCTACATCAGGGCTCTACATCGTAAGGTACACTAGAAGTAACATATTTTGGAAAATTCCAACGCTTGTTCGGACTCGCAGGAGAACCTTTAGAAGTCGCAACTTTTCAAAATGTATCAAGGATAGAACTGAACTATAGGATTCTGAGTGCTCTGTGCTAGTCCTAATGATGTGTGCTTAATAGTCTCAGAAAGGCACAGAAATTTCGTCAAGAATAATTTTAAATTCCTATATGTGTCCCAATAACACCATCAAAAAGACAATCGACTGTTTCGGGTCTGTTTTAAGACTTAAGTTGAATAATTTTTCTTGCAAAAATACAATTTTGTTTTTCCTAGAAGCTTTAAGTGTGAGTTAGTTTGACGACTTTTTAAAAGACTGTGCGTGTGCACACCTACATAATATGCTCGTTAAGGCCTGAACTACGCTACCTTCAGCTCCAAAGACAATCTATGGGTATCGGTTCGATTTTATTTCTTAGTTTCGTTATTTTTAAATTTTTTTCAATTTATTTTAAATTAAATTGTCTATGGTAATCGAATGCCGAAGCTTATTTTGGCAACCCTTTTTCTTAAATCAATTCAACGATATCTTCTTACTCCACAACATTTTGTCATGATATTTTTTCAAGTTTTATTTGACTTTTACCTGTATCAATTTACAGCCCCTAAGTGAAAAGATTACTTCTTTTTTTTTTTTCTTTCTTAAATCACAAACAATATATGTATGTATGTATCTTTACTTCTTCTTATCCTATAGGATACATTTTGTGTAATTTGATTTCATGTGAAACACTTACGGGCTATTTTCATCCTTCTTAACTTTTTGCATTTTTATTTGTTCTGTTAGCGCATCTGCACTAAATATAATTCAAATAAATAACATTTTTAAAATGAATCTGAACAAGGTTTTTACCTACCAAATTGGACACGGCAATAAACTATTTACGATTGTATATGTATGGATGGAGGTATTGAGTGGATGCGTTTATTTCTTTTTTTTTTTAACATTATATCCTTATAAATGTATTATTTGTCAAAATAGGAGTATAATAGATGATAATAGATACAGAATTGTAATAGGGGATATGAGATTTTATTATTATTATTTGTTATTCATTTTTATATTTAATATACCGTTAAATGTTCATATTTGTTAACCATTGGAGAGTATAATTTGTTAAACAGTGTAACGAAATGAATGCGCCTGATGCTTAGTGACTATGTATGTATGTATATGTGGTAATAGGGGTTAGTGATTGGCGGGAAATTCAATAGGGTATTAAATTTGAACAACTATTAGGTATTTGGTGTGTGCTTAAATTCATTCATTATTATTATTACTTAATACAAAATATAGTCAATGTCATTGGAATAGATTTTTTGGAGGTGATACAATTTCTAAAGTTCAATTATCGATTATGTGTCTTTCAGTACTTATCTAATCAGACGTAACGTGTGCCAATAAAGTAGCTGGACAAAATTCAAAAACAAAAATTTAACTCAAAAATTAAGCATTCTTTTTTTATTAGAATTTAATGATTTATTTTATGTCTTAAGTCTTTAAAAACATTATTTATACAGAGCTAAAGGCCCATTATCTTCAATAATTCTCAATTTCCTTGGAACATCTCTGATGATTTTCTGAACAGCTTGGGACTTTGCGGATACAAATTCGAATCCTCTTTATTAATTGATTACACGTCAGAGCTTCCCAGCCTCCTTTATATAACTCTTTGCTGAGAAGACCCCAGAAACTTTTAATTGGATGAGCCTTTGTTACTGCTGCATGCCAAACTGAAATATTTTTCATCATCCAAAATCAGCACAGTGTTTGGTCGGAAAAAATTTCTTCGAAGCAGACGGCACTTTTTAGGAATTTCTTCCAGCTGTTTCTTAGAATAGGGTGGTACAGTTACTATCTTATGATATTTCACGCCCATTTTAATAAAATTTTGCCTGACTGTTTCTTTGGAAATTCTGAATTTTCTTGCCAAATTTCGATTTGAACTTTCGATTTTGATGACAACGTCTTGCTTGAGTTGTTTTCCGTTTTGCGGGTGCCAAGCATGGTTTGCGGCCCGGTTTTTTTATGTTGTTGGCAGGTTAACCCTTATCAAACCTTTTAAAAATACTGCAGATTGTACTACGACTAATATTTTCGTTGAGAAAGTGATTTAAAATATACTTTCTATTATGCTGTCCAAACATAACATACACCCTTTGACGTAAATAGCATTGCTCAGCAACCTTCATCGCGAATTTTTGAAATCAAACTAAATGAAATTAAAGTGCGATACAATTATTGGCCCCCGTAAGACATTTTCCGAACTTAGTCTCACGAACTTAATCAACTGACTTTGATTGATTTGATTGATTGACTTTGATTATTAATATTAAATTAAATTAAATTATCGTATATGGAAGATAATAAACGGCAATAAGCAGGCATTACAGGGTTATAAAAATGTGTCCTTATATACAATTATTGGCCTTAGTGAATAAAAAAAAAAAAAATTAGACAAATCGGAACATGATTGTGCAAGTTTCCGTTGTAGTGAAATTTGTCCAGCTACTTTATTGGCACACGTTATGTAAGTACATATCGTCCTGTCTCTAGCAATACCGCCTATCTAACATTTTTAAAAATTTTCAGGAGAGACATATGTATAAAACACTTTTCCATAAGAACTATAATGATATCTGTACAAATACGGATTTCTAAAAAAATGTCAGATAGGCGGTATTGCTAAAGACAGGACGATATATTAAAAATATATGTGAGTTGCGCGAATTTTTTCTTTCTATGCAAATGAACTTTGAAATTTGGAATAAACAATTAAATTTTAACAAAACATACTCCAAATTTGATTTTCAGTCTTTTTTGCATAATATTTTTTTTTTCCATTTTCAAACAAAAATAATCAAAATATGCAACTCAAAACTGGGGGATTTTTTTTTAAAAAAATTGTTCCATACGCTCTGAAAATAGTTATATTTCCTCTCACGAATTTAGAATTGAAAGTTAATAAATTAAAATTCATAGTTTTGATATTAAAAAAAATTTATCTTTCTTATGGGAATACTTTCCATTTACATAATCCTCGCTCGTAGCTCTACAAAAATGTTTATCCAATAAGTAAATGATGAGACTCTATATGATTTTTGCTATGGGCAATTTGTATAGATTTGTGACAATCCTTTTTCGATAGCATTATTATTGCATATAGTCATTGAATTCAATCAAAACCAATGAAATAAAAAGGATGTTAAAATGGAACATTTATATATACGTAACATATGTACAGTACATACGTATGGTATATATAAATAAAAATCCCTTTTTCCATGTTATTAAAAGATTTTGGCTTTATTTCAATCCACTTCTCTCTCCCTCTATGTTAGATAAATTTTATATAAAGATGAAGGCGGCTCCTTAAATCAATTTGTAACGTAACTATATTCACAGATGATAAAATATCCTGATGTCGGTTTCCTTTATTTTCCATTTAAGATTGTAAATAAAGTAATTCTTCATCGGTAATCATGTCGATTTGGACAAAAGGATATTTTTATTTTATTATTTTATTTTTCTATTAAAAATCATTGATCTTCAAAAATTTGCACAAAGACCCAGCCATAACAACAACAACAACCAAAAAAAAAAGAAAGAAAAAAAATAAAAAAAAAAAAAAAACCAAGCAAATAAAAGGGTTATCTTAGTGTACCCATCTTCCTCTCAGTTAGGTATTGTGTTTTACGATTGTACGGCGGAAAAGAAATTGTTTGTAATTTAATTATTTTGCTTCAGTGTTTATTCTGTAGAGCGTGTATACCTACCCACTGCCATTAAATTTATTCTAATTGTGTACAGACATTTACTTTGCATTTATTATGCATAAAATTATATAGTTGAATAGAATCGAAATGGTATACGAAATTGGGTCGAACTGGCGACGAGGAAAGAAAAAAAAAATGAAATTAAATAAAACAAAGAGTTAAAATGAAATATTATGTATAACAACCAAACAGGAAGGAACTTTTGATGAGTACCTACGCACATTTTATAGAGGTTTAAATTTGGTCGTGACTGGTCTTAATTATAGTTAACATTCTGACGATAATGTTGTCATGTAATTGCGTAATCGATTTTTATTGTTCATTATGTTTATATCGTTAGTTTGCGTATAACTATTTTTTTTTATGCGTTGAGATAAATGTTTTAACATAATATAAATAGCAGTAATTACATAATTTAATAACTTGAAATGAAACACGAACGGTTTGACATTAGTTTCGAGGAATATGCTTCGTGCATAATAATAGAAAAGTTTTGTCACATATAACAGACATAAAGGAGGAGGGTAATGAGAGTCAGACATTTGATTTTATATCTACACAGGAATAAATTAGCATTAAATTTTGTTTTTGTTCAATTAGGTGTAGTAAGGAATATTTTTGTTTTACGTACTGAATTCATATGACAGCAATATAATATTCAGATATGAAATTTATTCAATTGTATTTAATTTAACTTTCAGATTAAATATTTGGCGAACAAATACGTGAAACAAAATCTATTTCATTGAAATTTTTCATGTTCAAAGGTATTATTACTCTTTAACCGACAAAATAGCCAAAGTTGCAACAATGTATGTCAATTAATAGTTGAATTAATCGTCTATCTAACATATTTTAATTATTTTAACAATTTTCTAGTACTAAAGAATTAAAAATCTTAATCTATTTAAATTTTAAAGAGACATTTTTTATATGACTTAATATACCTTTTTCCTTTACGTTTTTATTTTCGTTCCTTTCCAGAAATTTAGATTAGACAGAAGACTATAAGTATATAGTTGTTGATATTTATAGCTTAAATTAGAAGATTCATAAGTGCCAAGTACACCCATCCCTCGATTTGCACAGAAAATCGTAGAAATGGCAACCGTGTAAAACGAGACAGAGTTTGCATATAAAAAAAGGAAGATTTATATTAATTTCTAAGCCGTGTAAATTGACTCAAAGAATATATAAGGAAAATTCGTAGATACGTGTTCATAATAACCGTGTAAAATGAGACAAAGATTGTATGGAAAAATGGAAATTGGTTTCATTGAATGCCAAGTAACGAAGCCGATTGGACTATAATATTTGATAATATTTCTAATTAGAAATGCAAAATTTTCCCGTATTTACTTTCATTTACAAATTTACGCATCCGTCAATGGCAAACGTCAAAGCGAATGATAGAGCGCTAATAACTTGACATTTGTGTATATTGTTTTGGTATATTGTTTCAAATCGCGACATTTAACATCCAGAACGCTTCAATATAACCCATCAGTTGCCGGAACAACAATTAATGGTGTACCTTATATATAAAATTTATGTATAAGTCGACAGAATACAATTCTATATTGTTTATATTGAAAGCTTTTCTAAACAATCCCAAGTTGCAGGTAAGAATTTGGATTGGTGATTTATGTAAATTTTTTGTTTGTTATGATATGTTCAAACAATAAAAACAACAAGTAATTTTCTGTACCTACATATGTATTTACACGAAACAATCTCACAAAATTAAAATTCGCAATCTTAAATTGACAGTTTATAAACCCACCACTACGAGGTGATCAAATTATAAAAAGTTGACTGTAGAATACCAAATAAGAGAACGGCTCTTAAAGGCGCTCTTAATTTCTTAAAATTTTTGTTCTTAAGATTATTAGCGCTCTTAAGGCCGGAAAAGCGCGTTAGTTTGTGAAATGAGTTCGTTTAATGCAAAATATAAAACAGGTGCATCCATAAATACATGAAACAAAATATATAATCAAAATGAAATTTGAAAACCGTGTTAACACCCATGCTAAAAACTTAAAATATAAATTATATTTGAAATATATTTGGGATTATTTATAATTTAATAATATATTGACATCTAACCATAAAAAAATCCAATGTTCGTCCTACGTTAAATTTTATAACACAACCCACGCATACTTCAAAACATTTTTTTTTATCAATTAAATATTAAACAGTAGAAAAACATCAAAATTCTTTTTTCTTATTTTTATTATTTCTAAAAATTCTTGGTGTTCCATAGAAATTATCGACCAGCTGGCATTTGGACAAATGTTTTTCCCTCCTACCACTAAATACGTGCGAACACAATAACAAATAGAATTAATTCCACCAAAAAATTCTCTATTCAACGTTTTTTTTTTCCATCATTATATTACTAAGAAGTCATTTTCCACTTAATTTAACATCAAAGAATTGGCCAGAGCTTGATGCTATGGTTTGCTTTAACACGTGTAAGCTTAAGAAATGAATAAAAGTGGCATTGAAGGACTATGGACTACCTACACCTTACGTCATCCTAAGATATTTTTATGGAAGAGAAATGTCCACGTGACCCTAAGTCCATTGACTTAAAAAAAAAAAAAGAAGAAATCTTTAATATTTAGATACGTTTGTTGAGATGGATCATTGAACATTCATTCATAAAAAAGTTGAGAAAAAAAAAATGTTCTAAGGGTAGGTACTTAGGTAAGTAAATGAATTGTATCATAACAAAAAAATGTATACCTAAAATATGTATCCTTCAGTCCGCAGTGCATATTTTGATGCATTTGATTCAAAAACTATGACCAGATACAGCCCACTATTGTCAAATTCTTTCAAATTGATTTTAAAGAAAAAAAAATCGATTCCACCCCCTACTACATTATATATATGGATAATAAATTATATACACCAAAAAAACAAAAAAAAAAAAAAAACCCATACGAATATTTACTATGCTGAGGACAAATTCTTAGAAAATGGAAGCTCAAGATCATGATAAATGTGACAAATTGATTGTTATGTGAAGTGTTTTGTTTGGTGTCATGGCTATAAGCTATAAGTTATTATTATTATTACAAACATCCCTCTTGTTGTCTTCTATAATTCTCAACAGTACCCTAATATGAATCGGACCCGAACTTTGTTAGATAAATGTTGCACTCATTTTGTGCTATATTGTGGCTGTAAAAGAATGAAATACAAATTTTTAGATAAAAATTTGGAAAATTTCTATTTTCCTCACGTATTTTTGTGTGTTATAAAAATTAATATTTGATATAGTAGCAGTGGATATAAAACTTTTTATTTTAAAAACGAAAAGCTAACATTTACAAAAATTGTTTTCCTTAAAGGAATACTTTTGAAATGTCCATGTTTAACACTAAAGCGCAAAACTTTTTTTATAACACAAACGTATAACGGAGTCCATTGGACTCCTCTTTTATTCCTATGTAAATATAAGTTTTTGTACAATTTCTTTAAAAAAAATAAATTTTTTTTAAGTTACCGTCTTCAAAATTAATGAATTTAAATAAAATAAAACGTCATTCTGATGAAAGAAAATGGAAAAAAAATTGGTCTTTTTTTTGGCGGTTTTTTCAAAAATGACACAATTTTAAACTTTCTTAATACTAAAGATATGGTTTTGAAAATTTGTATTTCTATATTATTTTGAATTTCCAACATTTTTTGCCAAATAAAATTTTTAGAAAAAATTAACCCTTTAACACTTATAACGGACTCCGTTTTGCGCTTTAGGGTTAACTCTTATTGAGGGACGAATTTTTAATTTTGGATTTTTTATTTTTTAAATTTTTTTTATCCTAAAAGGTAATGGTAAATATTCCAGATTCCAGAAATAAACGTACGCACAAATGTGTCAATATCCCTGAAATGGTTAGACATTTCGGCTAAGCATCCTAACAATGTTCAGTTAATATTAATCCAATAAGTTTTATATACTCCAAACCACTTTCTACATCGAACTCAATTCTGTTGAAATTTTTCTCCGTGAACCTATCCAGTTTCTAATCAGACGGGAACATCAGTTTTTCCGTAGGTAGTGACCACTGGGTCGACCTTCATTAATACTTCAATCTTAATTATTGCAAAAGAGATGAACCACTAAACTACCCACTACATGGTCCTTTAAAGGCTTAGAGACATAGAGGCATTACTTCTTTTCTTTTGTGAGTCATCTGTCAGACATCGCGATTATAGGTTCCAGTTCTATATAAAAAAAATTCCGATTCCGATTCATTGACTGTGTCAGGGATAACGGATTGCTTTTTGTCTTATTTTCAAGTTCATAACCAAAACTATACATATATGATATATGTAGATTTTTTAATCCGTCCGTTTAATTTGATGAGAAGAGATATATGTATCAGTACCAGTACTTTATTGTTCTCTAGTTGGAAAGAAATCATCGATCGACTTAAGACATATGCTGGACCTGTTCAATTTGTATGAAGATAAAAGAAAAGAAAACATTTTGACTCAAAAAAAAAAAAAAAAATTCCAAATAAGCAAAATTTGGATAAGTTTTTTTGGACACTTCTTGATACAAAACCTAATTATTATTTGAATATCTTTGTTATAACTTAACAGAATTTGGCCAACTTTAACCGGTTTTAAAGAATAATGGCCGCTTAAGATTACTCAGTGATGGTTTGCTATAAATTTACAGTACGGTACAAAAATTAGGTGAAATTATTAATTTTGTCTTTTTGACCAATTTCAAGTCAAATTTTTAAATTTTCCTCTTAAATTTTCCAATAGATTTAATTTTTTATTCTAAAATCTTATGAAATTCCCTTAAAAATACAATTTTTTTTTATTTTTTATTTTAATCCATAACGTGTGCCAATAAAGTAGCTGCACAAATTTCACTACAATGGAAACTTGGAAAATCATGTTCCCAAGGAAATTGAGAATTATTGAAGACAATGGACCTTTAGCTCTGTATAAATAATGTTTTTAAAGACTTTAAATCATTAAATTCTAATAAAAAAAAAATGTTTGATTTTTGAGTTAAATTTTTGTTTTTGAATTTTGTGCTGTTAATTTATTGGCACACGTTAGTAATTAAAATAATAGTAAATCAAAAATTCACTTTTTTGCAAACACATTATTTTTTTAGTCAAAATGTAGTAAAATGAACACCAAAAAATGTAGGATCCCATCTCTGGAGGAAATTGATCTACAGTCTATTGTAGATAACAACGAACTTTAAAGTATATCTTCGAGTATCAATCTACTACGGTATACGTGAGTCTTAATACTGAACAAACTAAAAAAAGCTGCCTACCCTTCCACTATAATTTCCCCACCCCTTTTGCAATTTTATGTAAGAATTGTGAGAAAATAGATAATTTAGTACAAAAATGGTGACCTCCTTTTATGCAACACAAAAAATAAAAACTTTTTTGTATTCACAATTTTTTCTCAATTTCATACAAGAATTGCATTGAATTTTAGTATGGGGGTCCTATAAGGGTTAACAAATTGCTATAATCTGTTACACCTATAATAAAAATAAAAACTTTTTAGTATTTATAATTGTTTAATTGCTTACAAAAAATGTGTATGGAAGGGGGTCGAAGGGGTGGGGAGTGCCCATTCACATAAAACCAAGCTTCTAGCTTAACCCGATTAAAAGTTATCGTGCCTACGAGCAAGCGATCCGAGTGAGCATAATTTTTATTGCATTTTTGTTGTTGCAAAACCTGAAGAAAATGTGGAGAAAATACGAAAAAACGCGATTAAAGTTTTGAAAATATCTAGATGAAAGCAAAGCTTCCGTTTTATATTTCATATAAATAGTATGGAAGCAAAAGGAGTTAAAATTTTGGGCCTAATCGATTTTGAATGTATTGAACTTGAATGTATTTATCTATGTATGCATGTATGTATGTATGTATGTATGTTTGGAGCAGGTGTTGCAAAATAAAACAAAAAATGTTTTTCTCTCATCGAAAGTTTATTGACTAAGTACTACATGACAGATATAACTGATCCCTTTTGGTTTTACCTAACCAGAAATTAGTAAGCTGAAAAAATGTCCTTGGACATTTTCTAAATCCCATCTCCAAATATACATATATACATATACATATATAATGTAAGTATGTATATGAAAAGTAATATGTACAGCAAAATACTTCGAGGCTCAATATTAATAAGTCAGCTTGTCTCCAAACACTTTAAATATGCATTTATATACTTCTTACTATATACTAAATATACATATACATATATATATATATACAGTATATGTTATATTATTGCTTGAAAATACATGAAAATATTGCAGTATATATACTATAGCAAAGCATATAATTCCCAGGACAATTATACCTACTGTTTTGTTAACCCAATTAGGGATACAGAAAAAATATTGAAATCCTCGTTATTCCTAATTATATTTTCTCACATTTCTAGCATATAACTTAAACAAATATATAGGTAGACAGAGAGAGTGTATATAGTCTATAGTCTATACATATATACATATTTAAAGCTCTTTAGATGAGGTGAGGTGGCTATTTTATGAACCATCCCACAACAAAAAAAAAAAAAAGGACTAAAAGGACTATTAAATTGTAGTCCAAAAGACATCATTCGGAAATGTTTAATGGAAATTATCGTGTTTTTAGGGTGTACCGTGGAAAATGTGATTATGTGACCAATACCATGACAAGATATTGTGTAGTACATACAGTAGTAGTAACACATTCCCATTAAAAAGTGAAATTTTACGAAAATCTATATTACTATAAGGAGTATGTATGTATGTATGCATGTATATCCAACTAACATCTCCACCTACCTACTAGGATGCTTGGAATTTTATATTCTCTAATAAGTTTTTATGATGACAATAAATTCATACATGGATCCGTATCCTTTTTCGCAGAGAGTTTTCCCATTACATTTTATTTTATTATGTGCCACAATACCAAAATACAATTTAGCCGACAAAAAAAAAAAAAAAAAAAAAAAACAAACTGTTTAAACATAATTTTCTCAAACCCAGTCACACTGTGTGCCTTCCGTTTGCCTTAATATTAAAGAAAATAAGTCAAAAGAGAAAATAATCGATACTTATCGCAAACCCATTAAAAATACATGGCGAACATGAAAACTTTTCTCAAAGATTCCATAGGAATTAATTTAAAAGTAGGAGAAACCATAAATAATATTTGTCGAGAAGTCTCTATATATATAAAACAAACATTATACTCTACACATATATGTATGTATGTAGGTATATAAGTAGATATGTATATATACATATCAGTAAATCCTCGCACAAAAAAAAAAAAAAAAAAAAAAAAAAAAAGAAGAAGAAGGATCTTAATCAGACAGTTCCATTTATATACCATCCATATGACGTATGATGTGCTCTGCTAAACCTTTTTTCACACTAAATCGCACATACAAACTGTTGAACACTCGCTTGGCGTATGTACACCCGAATTTTTCACTTATTTTTTTGTTGTTTTTTTTTTTTTTTTTTTTTTTTGTATCTCGCCCGCTCCTTGAATGCCAATGCCAAGTATTTGGCAAATTTTTAACCACACTGTATATTTATTTCCCGCACAAATCACAATTTTTTATTGACAACAATTTAATTAATATTGTTTAATGTCAAGATGTCTCAATTTTCTGCAAAATCACCATAATTATTATTTATGACAAAAAATGTCTGGTGATGGTTTTTCGGGGGGTTTTTCTTTTCTATTAAACTTTTTTGCTGTGGAAAATTTGCCGCTGGAAAAGAGGAAAAGTCCTTCAAAGCATGATTTCCACAACGCACTGTCGTCGTATCGTATTGTAATCATACAACATTGAATCTTCTGGGAGCGGCAAATTTACAGTAATGAACTAAGGACGGATTTAATGGTCGCGATACGTTTTTATAATAAATGATACTTAAAGATTAGTGAAATTACTTTTCTTCTTCTTTTTTTGTAGATTAGATATTTACAGAATTTTTCTTTATTTTAATTTAGTGAGAGTTTTTAATAACTGATTTTGTGTAGATGTGTAGACTATGATACCAAAAATATTCTAGGACAATTAAGTAGGATTTTTTGTTTCTTAAGAAAAAGGTTAATTAAGAAAAAGGTTCTATACTATGATGTCATTAGTTATAATTAAAGCTAAAATGTTAATGGGAATTCAATTATAGATTAGACAGGAAACTTTGTGGTCAATATTACCCCAGCTGCTGTTTGACAAAAATGCTCAAACAAATCAAAATATTTTTAAAAATATATGAACCTTTAATACGAAAAAAATCTAAGCTTATGTAGCAGTGGCGAGGCGTAAACAATAATAAGGTGTAGGCAAATTTTATTTTAACTTTAAAAAATTCGTATATTTCCGATTTTCCAAAATTTTAAACCCTCTAGTGCGCACGTTTTCTAAAATCTCTTGCCAATAAGTAAGTTTGTGGGATTCCCAAGATCAAATTACGCCTATAAAGAATTAGATTTAAAATTGTAGCTTCCAACTAGAATATTTACTGTTTTTTTATTTTATTAGAGATAATTGCTAAATGATGATTAATTCTAAATCGGGGTAGAAAATGTCTTATTTCTAGGTCCCCTACTCTATTAATTAGTCGGGTTAGAAAGGCAATTGTACTGGCAGATCGCAAATGAATGTAAAATTGACGCTGCCACGTATACTATGATACTAGATTGGCCAGGTAGATTATCTCGTTGATTTTTAACTTCTGAAAAATTCGATGAAAAATCATCGAAATATGGAACTTTGTTATACCAATCGAAATCCGTCAATATAAATTCTTTAAATCGATAAACTGTTTGGGGCTCTTGAGAATTCGATCTGTAATAAAATAATTTCTTAACATGTCGAACGACAGGACTCCCTTTTTTTCACATTTCCCATATTATTGCACGAATGGAAATGTTCCTCGTAAGTCATAACAAATCTGATAACTGTGCGCTATTTCTAATTATTATAATTGAAATGTACTTTCCAACGGTTATCCATTTTTCATTTATAATTTTCTAATAAAATTTTCACCGTTTTCGGAATTTATATTAAAATTTATTTTGTACATACTTTTATTAAATTGGCATATAGTATTGAAATAAAAAATCTTTCCCCTAGAAATTTCTGAGTACATGTCTGATGGAAAACATGCGCAAATAAAATGTTAGGTATATTTGCTCCCCGCTATATTGCAACAGGTCCCTGGTAGAAGCTCCACTCTATAAATGAAAGTGTTTAGACAAAAAACACGGACGGAAAGAGACGAAGACGATCAAAATCCAATATTTACATCAGGAGCGAGCGTTATGCGAATCGAATAAATATAAATATATATAACGAATGTACACACATTTACATATGTATATATGCATATAAATGTACCCCTATATGTACATATATAGAGACACTTACCTATCTACGTACATAATATATGTGTACCTACCTATCTACCCCTGCTGTGTCGTGCCATACCAAACATATATGGATGGGTTTTCTTCTGTGATATGTACGAGTGAGTATAACAAGAATAATGAAGAAAAAATGAAAATTTCCAACAAGTTCTCTTATCAATTTTCATTTTTTTTCCTTTCCTCATCTAATGAAGGAAGATGGATGAATAGGTATATATATATAGGATATAGGAATAGATATATGTATGTATATATTATGAGTGGAAATTGAAATATGACCATACAATACACATGTATGTACGTACATTTATGGTAAATGTAGCTGAATATCAAATTAACTTCTAATGGGCGATAGTCTATCACTGTGCATTTAATTCGTTCATATTATAGGGAATAATGTAGGGTTGATATTATAGGTGTAGGCAACTGACAATATACATATGTATGGACTATGGATGTATGTAGAACTAAAAAAGAGGTCTTTTACATTTTTATGCCCATCGTTAGGTAGGAATAGATAGATGAATATACGTAAGAAGGGTTAGTTTGTTGTTGGTTGGGTGATTTGATACTTCTGTATATTATGCACAATATATACATACATACATATATGTACTATACGAATATGTATCTTGTTTCTCTTGATAGACAAGCACTTTATTTCTATATACGAGTACATATATTTATACATATGTACATATAAAAAAAAAAGTCAAAGTATATTATTGTAGATTGTATAAAAATATTTATATTGAGAAATTAATCTGACATGCGTACATAATTTATTTGAAATTTATTATGTTCGAGTTTGGAAGTAGTTTAAGCCTATATAGAGAAAATAATAGTTCAGTCAAACTATCCAAGGGTATATGTTTGTGATTCATATACTTAAAAAATTTATAAAAGTCACAAATCAGAACGGTGAATGTCCAAATCTGTGTAAAGATGGTTCTACTTCGAATGTGAATGTAATCCAAAATACCGATTATATTTGAATGTTTCGGAATATTTCGATTATACATATAAATTCTATTTAGTTACCATTTAAAAATTTTAAATTACTCTAAGATACAGTCATGTCGGATAAAATAGAGAAAAGGCATATTTTGTATGAAAAAGTCGAAATTCAGTTACTTCTCCTACTTGTTAGGATTGATATCTGAGAAATCTATGAATCCCATTATTCTTTATTTTCAAATGCTAATATTTTCTGAAAATATGGAAGGGAACTTAGGACAGCTGCCAGACTTAAGGATGCCAGTTGTTTGAAATAATAGGGATGGAAAATTCAAAGCTATGAAATTCCCAATTAAAACCAGAAACTAAAGAAATCTATTACTTCATATCTTTTAAAATCACATTCTAAAGTGAAACAAATAATTCACATGTTTAATTTCTGGTTTTAATTGAACATTTCACAGGGACCCTTAAGTTCTGTAGTTGTCGTTATTATTAGAAAATATTAACGTTTGAAAATAATGAATACGTTTATTCATAGATTTCTCAGATATCAATTCTAACAAGTAGGAGAAATTACTGAATTTCGACTTTTTCATACAAAATTTGCCTTTTCCCTATTTTACCCGACATAACTGTATGTGGCATCAAAATTGTATATTAAAACGTTTGATCGAAATACCTTGCCACTGTCGTTATTTAGGAAAGATTTCGCAGATAAATTACGTCTTTTTTTTTTATTTGACTCCCATAATGTGGATTTTGCCGCCATTTTGACTAAAATATTTTCTCAACATTAAAGGTCATGGTTTGTCGTGAATGATATTCAAATAGGTCTTTATTTTACGAATTCATCAAATATAAAACTAAGTGGTTTCTAGTAGGTATACTTTGAATTAACAAAAATTCATTTTGAGTATTTAAAATCAGTGTGTATATTCAGGGTTGTATATTATCGAAATTTTTTAGTAAAACAATATAATGCAAAGAAGTTTCTTAACTAGTATATAACAAAAATGAAGATCTAATCAAAAAATCGTCATATGTAGTTTAAGTCTTCAAATTATCATCCGAAATGAATTTGCATTCGGTAAATATAAATCCTTTAATTTAAATTACTGTAATATTTATCCTACAATATTGCTATAGATTAACTGTACTATTTTCCCAAAGTAGTTACATTATTGTTAGCCACGCTTGTCGGATATCATTTCAATTAACAAAATTGTTCTCCTATTTGTTATTTTATATAAATGTACGAGTATATCCGCATAACAGGATTAACAGGATTCAACAGTTAATTTGAAAACCGTACTGTTAAAACTTGATCATTAGAGTCTTATAAATGTCTTGTGAAATTGATATTTGAAAATTTCAAATTAATTTCATTTTTCTTTTGGAATAGTTTAGTGCGGAAAATATCCATAAATACATACAAACAT
>JANSTT010017167.1:0-18167 GCA_026745375.1 Platyura marginata | reverse complement strand
TATAACCACAAGTAATTACCGTGCATATAACTTCTGATCACGATTTTCCACCAACTTGAGACTTGCTCAATAAGCACAAGATTTATTCTGTCATTTAATTTTCCTCAACCCTCATTTTATGTAACTCCTCAATCATTTACACCTTAATAAATGGGATCAAAGACGAAGAAAATTTCGATTACATCTCTTTTATCTATTTCTATTCAAATACTTTCTTTAATTAATGTTTTCTCTTTAAAAGCTTGAAAATCTTTGGCACAAGGAATAGACATTAGACACGTACTTCTCGTATGTTGGATATAAATCATTTATATATCTTCTCGTTTGTATAGAATTCAAATTAATAAACATTTGTCTTGTCGAGGGCTTAATTACTATGTATGTATGTATATATGTACAGTACATATATACTATAAACGTAACGTATACCACCATCTCCATCCATCCTACTGTATGTATGTACGTATTTCTGACGGATGTAAATGAATCACATTGGTAATGTAATAATGCTTGATTAAAATTCCGCTTATTTTTGGTATGGGTTTTGTGTGCTTCCATCGTATTGTATACGGATGATACAAAACTGATAGCTCATTCTGTTGTTAAACTGGTTAGTTATATGAAAATTACAAATAACTTAATATTCTGTGGAACAGTACGGATTCCAGCATTTATTACAAATTAACGCAATTAGATATGTAAATGCGTTATTATTATACATACATACATCATATATACATACATATACATACATACATTGAGCCATGCGTCTAAATAGTAAAAGGAAAAGGTTTTCAATCGTATTACTCGCTTGAGACACACAAACGTAATGTATGATACTAATCTGTTAATAAATTTTACTGTCAGCTTTATTAGTAAATCCTCAAGGATGGCGCACGGGTGGTGATTGTGATTGCCCTCAGTATAATAGCGTCGAATGATTTAGATTGATTGAAATGTAATTTTTTTTTTGTTTTTTTTTTTATTGATAGATATGTAGATAGGTAATTAACAGTAATCAGAAATAAATAAAAAATGATAAATACTCGTAATATTGGCGTTTTATAGAGGAAAATTCTACTTGATTTCTATTTAATTTTTTCAAACATAATTTCTAATTTATTTTAATAAAAATATGTCATAAACATAAGAAATCTAAATAACCTTTAATGATGTTTATTATTATTGACATATAGCGAATATGCAAATTTGTTGTCTGGTAAAATAGGTAACGGCGGAAAGTGCTGATTCGGTTAAAGTATTTGCGAATTTCCTCAAAACGTATTTTATTTTATTAAGAAAAAAAATTATTGACTTCATGTCGGTCTTCTTACCCGTAAAATGAATATAGTCTCAGAATTTTAAAAAAGCCATATAGGAAAAGAAAAATCATGAAAATTCCTGAATTCCTAGGCTGAATTGGCTGAATTGGCTGTCTGTTGATGCATTGAAAATTCAAATGAGTTGGTAGGTACATACGTAGGTACAAATAAATGCTAAATATAAAAATGTGGAAAACTTCTTTTTTTTTTTAGGAGACTATTTTGTCGTCGATGCATGAACATATTCTGCTTCATTGACTTACTAAAATTTTATTTTATTATATTTAACTAAACGATAGGTTTTTATTCCAATGGAAATTGTTTACCAAAAATACAATTTTCCATTACGAAATCTATGAAGATACTTAAATTTTATGATATTGCTGCTATCCATATAAATTCTATACTAAAAATAATGCCTAGAGGTAGACTATATTTAGTTACTCGGAGCAACAAACGATTTTTAACAAATTCAGTACAATCAAACTTTTTTTTTCCAGAACATTGATTCTGGATGGATGAATATTTTAAGAGAATAACAATAGGTATGTAATTGCAAATTTGTAGTATATTTTGTCGTAGTAGATACCTTTATCTGTAGGTATATGAGAAAATATATTTTACCAAGGTATATGTGAAAAATTATTCGCTTGGAAGAGAATAGAGTCTATAGTCTTTACGTATTTATAGATTTAGATAATAGAAAAAAGTGATTTTGTTCTTAAATAAAATGCATTGAAAATTTTCAATTCAAAAATAGTATTCAGATGAAGATCCATTTTTTTAGATTTTCTCAATTTTTTTAATAAATCCATAAATATACCTTAGAATTGGACGTAGAAACTCTTTTCAGTATGCTGACGTGTTTATTCGGATACAAAGTACAATCGAATTGGATTTAGATATTATTTAAAATAAAAGTTATTGAAAGTGTTCTATACCTACATAAAATATAAAATATGTCGTCTGTATTTCCAAAGTGGGTTTAGCCAGCGTTTTTTTTTGTGGTACATAAATAAAATTCGATTTAGCTTATTTAACATAGAACAAAAAAGCTAATATTTACATAAAATGTGAAATTTTTTTTTTGGTTACTCCGTTTGTAATATGTTTTAACCCTTAAGTTTTAATCTATGTTTTAAACTAAGCTGTTTCCATTAAAATTGTTTAAAGAAATCGTTAATTATATATTTAAAACATGTTTTACTCGCTTTGCAATTTTTTTAAAAATTATAGTACAATGCATTATAGGCCATTTTAAACGCATAACAAATACTTAATCAACAAAGATACGTCTTTTATGTACTTCAAAAATCAATTTACAGAAGGCTGGTCTAAAATAACTCAAGAAAGGTATTGACTCTTGTAAGACTCTTACTTTTAAATTAGCGAATAATCTTTCTGTAAAAATTCTGCGGGCAAAACCATAACCAAACCCACTTAATTATAGTAATGAATATTATTATTGGTATAATGTTATAACAAGTCAAGCAATAATTTATCGTTTTTTTTTTTTAAATAATACTCAACTAAACGTCAATCAATATTAAAGATTCTCTTTATTATTGAAAGAAATATCTTGAGATCTTTTTCTTGGGAATATATTCAAATATTCCCTAATAATCATTTATAGGAAGAAAATGTGAACAATGTGTAAAGATGTCAAAAGAAATTTTCCTCAAATCCGATAAACTGATAAATAATTCATGAAAATCGATCTCGTTGAAATTAAAAGGAAAAAAAAAATAAAAAAAAAAAAAAAAACCAAACCGGCATTCAATTCTAATTTGAAAACAAATCCAGCTGATTTGCGTTTTATTTTCCTTCGCAAAGCAAATACCTACCTATACATTTTTTTTTGTGTGCTACGCAGGAGGTATGTATTAGGAATACGTAATCATTGAGAAATAGACCAACTTAAGGAAATGAGCCAATTTTCCTTTCTACATTGAATTTTTTTCCGTAAAAATACTCAAACGCTTTGATACAGAGTACCGTGTAATTAAAAGAACCCCTAATTTATAAGTTTTTCTTCTCTGATAGCATAGAATACCTTCTATTTTTAATATTTATGATAATGGGAACAACCTACATTAGATATATACCTATATATATATATATATAAACCTTACCTATACCTATACAGATACATATATACTATAGAACCAGCAGCAGCTCCTGTATATATACTAGCAACTCCACAAAATAATCATAATGACTTTCAGTTTTTATGGGAAACACTTTGTTCTAACGATTATAGCTTTCCATGAAAATCATTTCAGGAGAGTATATGGATATGATAAAACAGAGATTGGTCAGTGGTCACTTTTCTATTGTTTATTGTTAAGGTATTTTCCTTTCATCCACAAAATATTTTCTTTTTATGTGCCCAAACAATAGAATTTATCTCTTTGTTTTTTTGCTTATTTTTCCCCGAATTTTCTTTTCCACTATATATATATATATACTTACATATATGGTATGCGAATACGAGTAAATAAATATTTTTAAGATGGCAAAAGACACTTATAGAGACAATATATAGAGCTTATGGAAATAAATAACGTAATAAAATGATGTTTATTTATGAAATTGATTCAAAACCAAATTAAACGAAATGGTGATAATGAAAGGAATCATTTTTATTAATTACAATAATATTGATAAATGTGTTAAACTAAATATTAAAAGAAAATCCGCCATTATCACTGCGAATTGATTGACACATTCTGAATTTAACACTAGATTTAGATATTACGTTTTAGACCGATATATTTTATATAGGATTGATACATATTGAGGGATAAAATTCCGCTAAATAAATCAAAAACCATCAAACCACACAATTCATGATTTTTTGATAAAAGAAATATTAAATATCTGAAAACCTGGCAAAAAACAATATCAGAATACAAACACCAGTTAATTAAATCAAAAATTAAAGTTACACAATTTTTTTACAAAAGGTTAGATGGCATAATTGTTGATGAGGGTGGTTCTCGTACCAATTATGAACTTTATTTATATAGTTGTCGGATTATGATTCGATTTTAATGCTTTAATAAGCATATCTGATAAAAATCACTTGTTTTTTGTTAATTTAACAGAAAAGTTTTTAATAAAATTAGTTAATTTGTTCAAAGACATTTACAAAAAGTTTCCAAAAGATCCAAAAGCTACTTATGCCAAGACAAATTCTAACAAATTGGGTAATTGAAACAATTACTCAACTTTTTACAGAGAAGTCTGTGTATGTTATCTGTGATTCATGTATTTTATCAGTTAACATAACATATCAGAGTACGCCATATTTATTAAATTGTACAATCTTTATATAGAATAATCAAAAAAAAAAAAAAAACGTAGACTTACCCAAGACACAACGTTGAAACAAAATAGCGTGTATTTAATGCAAGAGATATGTCGTTCCAGTTTTGCATTTGTATCACTTTGCCCATCATCTTTTGAAACCATTTTGCATATCACTTAAAAAAATCAATGAAGTCACTCACTCACTAATGTTATTCACGCCGAACAAAAAAAAAAAACAGGGAAAAAACCACACCAAAAGAATCGAAATACACTTGTTGCAATCTTACAATGAGACCTGTTTACCCGTAAATACGATACGGTACTATCTATTGAAATTGTTCAAAATGCCTCACCCTTTGCTGTTATCAGCTAAAATTTTGCCGTTTAATACATCGAAATCAAAGATAAAGAACGAAATTTATGTACGTGTGGGCTTAGTTATGTGTAAATATACGCTGTATACATATTCCGATATTAATGTTGCAGGTAAAAAAAAATGATATCACCTGCAAATGTATACATATATGAAAATTCATCAGATAAAATATTCATACAATATTGATAAGATAAGATTCATTCATATTACGAAAGTTTCTTATTAAAGATGTTTGTATGTATGTGGATATACAAAGTTTATTGCAAGCAAAATGGATAAATGATTCACATAACGCTTGTTCATAACTATTAAGTGGAACATTAAAGTTAAACTATACATTTCTTATGCCAACAAATTATTTGTCATCTGAGAGTATAAATAACTTTAAAATTCTAAACGCCTAAATCTATAGGTACCTTAACAATACATTTTTCAGGCTTAGCTAAAGAAGTTAATCTCATCATAATTGGTCTTAAGTAGTGTCGCCCAGTTTTATCTTTGTATTTTATATAAAATACTGTATATGAACGTTTCGCCACTGTTTTATTTGCAATAGTCGTTAAAAAATCGCTTTTAGTAGTTCCAAACATGAATAGATACAGAGCCTAGTCAATTTGCCTCTGAAATATTTCTCTCTTCTTCATTGTTCGCGCCTAATTGTGATGTTCTTAATGAAGGTTTAGTGATCGATGATAGGAATACACATTGGACTTGGACATGTAATACGCGTTAACCCTACGATGCATATGACTTTTTTCCCTACTCAAATGCATATTTAGGGTATTACAACATTTTACTTTATTTTAGAGAAAATTGTTTATTTTTTTCTCTTATTTTATCTGAAGTACCAAAATACCCCACATATCCATCTTAGGGTTAAGAAGATTTTATACGTTCACATAGATACATATTTATTTACGTACAATTACCTACTTATACTTAATGAAATAAAATTCCAAACTTCTAATTATTACTGTAATCAATCAAAAACACATGCGTATAACAGGCCATCCAACAAAAGCAGTTAACAATTAAGTGAATAAAGAAACAGAGAGAGAGAGAGAGAGATAGATAGAACAGAGAGAGAGAGAAAAGCTCCGTTATAAAACTATTTCGCATAGCCACTCATTTAGCATCCCCAACGATATTGAATATTTATGATATTCAATCAAACTTTATTAACAGAATACACATACAGGGTAAATTTATTGGCATTGAGATATAAAACATTCATAACTTTTTCCAAACATTTTTTTTAAGGGATGAAGATTTGATAAAAACGATTTATATTAATAAATCATTTATATTTGATTTAGTTTTGGGTTTTTTTTTTCTTCAAAACTTTAAGGATTCAAAACCATTTTTATTTGTTTGTTTTTTTTTTTTTTTTAGCAGGAATGGAAAAGTTTTTAAAGTCAACCTAAAACATGTAAATAAAGTTTTTGCAATATGCAAGTATTTCAAAAAAAAGGAGGGCAAGAATAATAATTATATTTTGATCATTACCTACTTTCCACAATTAATAATGATCCAAGAATCGTGGGACTGTAAAAATTAACAAAAATTATGGCATTTATCAAACATCTTGACCGTTTTTTTGGCGTTTTTTTTTTAAATAAGGCAATTTTAAACCTTATTATTAAAGATGTGGTAAAATAACTGTCAATTTGCCCACTAACTCAACTAATTGAGTGAAATACATAATAGGCTTCGTCGTATCGTCGTATGTGACTGGAAACGATTAGATTCGTAAATAATATTCAAATATGAACAAGAGAAAAGTCTCAAAAATAACTCAAAAATATATTTGTCGTTTCGAACGTACCAAAACGTATTTAATTTTAGCAAAATAAATGAAATTGAATCCATTTAATTCTGTGATAAAATATTTTTGACATACAATTTTCCGAATAGCCTACCTTAATGTCGCTTATCTAACCAAGAATGACGTATGCAATATAATTTTAATTTTACGATTTCAAAAGACCATAATCTATTAGGTTTACCTACCCTTATATATAATATGGTAGGTAAGCAGCATATTGTTTGTGGGCATCTATGTGGCATCTATTGATATGTATGTATATGTGTGTGTACCCATAGCCTTTAAAAAGTAGAATTTTTCTATTCAAAAGGAATAAAGCTCAGATTTAAAGCTCTATGGATGTTGTATGGTATTAAACGAGCATGGTCAATCGTTTTTCTATTTTTCATTTTATCAAAGATTTCTTCTTTTTTTGTTGTTCGATCAGTATTATATGGCACATATGTACGTACTACATATGTATACATACAATATTGGGTATAAGAATAAACATTAGAAAATCAATAGGAACGATTCAAACGATTGTGTATATATACATATACAATAAATATCTTAGACTTTAAAAAGGTAAGTAGACATATGTATATATTCTCAATATAACATGTAGAAAACAAATATTCCAAAAAAAAGAGCCTTTGTGCAACCAATACATACATACATTACATACACAATACATTATAACTGTAGAGAGATATAGTCCCAAAATATATAGATAATGTGACATTAATATTTCAGTATCTGTTATTGCAAAAGTATCTTATTTTATGGCAACACTCCCATCGCAACAAGCAATACATTCCATATCTCTCAGAGTCTATACATTTTGTATGAGGGAAAAGAAAAAAACATTAGGCAAATTGATTTTTCATTGCCATCAAGAGCCAAATTTTTTATATATATGTGCCAGGATAATTCGGCTTTTCCTTTCAGCAAACCATTTATTTTAAGGCGTTTACGCTTGACGTTTGATTTTTACATTTCAGAATAAGACACAGAGGCAAAGAAACAAAGACAACAACAACGATAACAAAAAAAACGACAATAAATTGAGAAGACTGGAAAAGTAAGAAAATGTGTAACTGGCAAATGTCTTATTTAATTGCCAGAAAAGTCGATTTCGAAACAAATGTCTAAAAATGAAAAAAAAAAAAAAAAAAAAAACACATCAGCGAAAGTGGGAGTAAATGTGGAAATCTTTTTTAACTCAAAATAATAAAGATAAATTAGGCTTTCAATTCATTTCTTTTCTTTTTTTTGTCTTTGGGAAATTAACGATCGTACACAAATAAAATTTAAAAATCCATAGGAACTTACCAATGAAAATCTCCACTCGATCTAATTTCGGAAATGCAAACAAAATTTATTGATTATTATAATTTAGACAGACTTTTAACAGACTTTCAATAATATTCTGACAATTATTTTAAAATTGCTTTAAGAATATAATAAAATTATGGGGTGTAGTAGGTTAGGTAGGTACCTATGTGTCTGCAAAATATTTTCAAATCGAAAACGGAATTTATATAAATTCTTTGTTCTGAAATTCTTCAATTTTTATTATAATAATAAATCTAACGGAAGTTGTTCTTGGTGATAAAAGCAACAATTGGAATTGGAATGTTAGAAATTCGAGAACCGATTTAGTGTTTTGGGGGTAGGTTTTAGACAAAATCTCAAACATTGTAAATTAAGGACGGTCTCCTTACTTGTTCGCTCCACCCCAATACAAAATATGTATTTGCAATACTTAGTAAAATGACATATAGGCACTTTCAATTTTTCCGTATAGACAAGAATAGGAGAAAATGGAAACGATAGATGGAAAATTATTTTATATAGTTACTTCGAAATACAAAAAAAAAAAAAAATATTTGCAAAAAAATCATAAATAAAAACGAATCCAAAATGTATTTTTTTGAAAATAGACACCAAAATAATAATGAAAAATAAAAAAAGGGAACATAAACAAATGAAATATCAAGCAAAGACAATAGTAATTTATCTATACTTATCTTACTTATCTATACTTATAGATAAACATAGTTAAATATTCGGTTAGAATAAATTTATCCCAAAAATCAAATTAAATGTAAAAGTTTTTCTAACACATAAATACGCAACGTATAAGTAGGTGTGTGTATGTATCATAACTTTCAACTGTATTAAGGAGTACAAAAACTCTCCTATTATTAAGACAACTTGCTCAAATTTACATAACAATATCAGAAATTGTAGACGACAAGAATTAATTAAAATATAATTATATTCTCCCTTCTAACGAAACAAAGCGCACATTATGCCTGACTTATTTTATTTTCAATAAAGACCAAGGAACGAAGCCCAAAATGTTCTTTTATACATCAGGTCTAATTTTAATTAAATTGGCAAATTAAAATAATTGTATTGTTTCTACTAATGACAATTCTAAGAAACAGTTAAATGAATTCGACTTGTAATAACAAATTTACATAATAAAACAGTACACAAGTAATTTTTTTTTTTTTTTAATTTTATTTTAAGATGATGATGATTATTATGATGATGATACTTTAAGTTGTAAAAGTAATTTATTGCGTTCATCGTTAA
This sequence comes from Platyura marginata, assembly GCA_026745375.1. Classification (NCBI taxonomy): domain Eukaryota; kingdom Metazoa; phylum Arthropoda; class Insecta; order Diptera; family Keroplatidae; genus Platyura; species Platyura marginata. The sequence continues at coordinate 8,746 of JANSTT010017167.1, read as the reverse complement.
TTAATGTATGCTTGTGAAATGTCAAAGTCCAAAAAAGCACAATTATTGTTTTGAGTGTTACTTAATACGGTTGAATTTTGAACATTGTTTTTAACCCACCACCTAGTAAAAAGTAAATCTTATCCCCATACGAAGATGAAAGCAAACATAATTTTGTTCTTAACTTGTTTATGAATATTTTAAAATATTCAAATCTTCTTTTATGTAACAATTTGTGTTTTAATCATAATATAAGCCTCTTAAGTTGACAACTCAATTTGAACTTTTCTATACGAAATGGTTCAGTATTCATTTTGTCATAACAATATATAAAAGCATAAGCCTTTTTGGGGATCTCTATTTCGAGTATTTAATATTGTACATGAGATCCGTTATGCTTTTATTTTAATAACATAGATAGAAAATTGGTAATGCTTGAGAGTTTTACTCATTCCACACAGCTGGCAGCCCACTCAATATAACAATAATAATACATGGCAATATGGCAATCCATTTGAAATAAAGTTTGTAACCATTTTTGTTTGTTTGTTTTTTTTTTTCGTATAGCCTGTAATACATAAATGTAATTTACACTTTATAAAATCAGTTTGAGGCAATATAAATTTTTTACATTTAAGTTAAATATCATCCAATACAATTCCACTAAATAAGCTCACAACTGGTATCCAACTGGTCGATTTAGGATCATATTTTGTATAAAAATCAGTATTTTTGCTGTAGCTCAAAATTTGAAATTTCCTAGATGTACGACGATACCTACATATGTAGATTTTTTTTACCGTAGATATATTTATAATAATAATTGGAAACATGATACTTAGGGTAATATTTGTGTGATCATTAATTTAATTGGACATTTTTTTATAAACATATGTACCAGTTAAATTTCAATGACATAATTCATCGGTTTATCCGGTCCTTTTAAAAGAAAATATAAAAAAAAATCATTCATCATATTTCTACACTACTACTATGCGATATTTTTCATTGATTATAATAACTATGTATAAGTGTAGGTCAGACACGAAGGGTCCTTGGAAGCAAAAGAATGAGTGCTTCCAAAATATAAATTTAAATTCTATATTGATTAGAATGCATTTTCCAAATCACATCTTCATATACCTATATCTAACGAAATATCTGTATGAGTAGGTACTTACCGTTCAGATCACATCCAACCAACTACCAATAAATACTTTTTGCTGTGGCACATATTTTTAACTAATTTCAGTTTAAATACATTCACAGAAAATCCCAAGTAGCTTACTAAAATGGAAAATGTATGTGCTTCCGTTATCGAGACATGCACGCTTCGTGCCTGGTGTACTCTTCTTTTACCATATAAGCTCTTATCTTTTTAATTATATTTTCTTGATACAAATTCATTAAAAGCTTTTATGTACAGACTTGCAATATACAATACATAAGCATATGAAGGCTTTTAATCATAATTATATTGTTATTGTGTAATCATATGACACAAACAAAGACACTAACGAGAAAACAATTTTCTTCACTTTTGATTTCAGGAGATTAAAACTACAGTCTACATATTAAAGGAGTCAGGCTCAGCTTTCACATTGAATTTTTGAATTTATTTTTTTTTTTGGCAGGTCACTTCAGAAATGAATTTTTAATTTTTTTTTAATTCTAAAAGGTATTGTGGTAGTAAATAACGATAATTTTGATTGCAAAAGTAAGCGTAGACAAATGTGTCAATATCTTTGAAGAGGTTGGTTGAGGATATATTTACCAGAAATATAAAGTGTGGGGGCTCCTGGAGCATATGTATTTGACATAGGTACTATGTATCTTGTTGTTATCCTATTGTAAATTCAAAATTTCTAATTTTTTCATTCTTTTTCTCACATTATATTAGTAACAAACATGAATTCATAAGTAGATCAATAAATAAAATACCATACCAATCACATATTGATTGATAACATAATTGCGAACAGAACTAATCCAGTTAATATTATAAATTGAATAATGACAACACCATACGACCATACCATGTGTGTGTAGACATCAAACAGTATTATTTATACATCTAGGTAGTTATATGTGTGGGTATGTAAAATACCTATAGTGCTTCATCTGAAGAAACCAAAATCTGCCACAAATAAATTATTTAATTTATAATACCTACGTGTATATACGCATAAGTATATAATTCGAGACTATATACATACAATCATATATACTACGCACAAATAATATATCGACAATTCAAAAACAGAATTTCACCCCTCAAACACCTATCACAACCATTCTACCCTCTGGAAATTCATCTTGATTGATCTCTAATTATATTTATTGCAAGATGGAAACAAATCAAAATTAATGTTTGTCTGTTTATATATGCCAATGCTCCGTATGTGTATTATGGTTAAAACGTGACATAGAGTCCAAATCTATTATGCAAATTATATCGTAATACATTTGAATATTTACCTGAGATGCAGAATTTGCAGTGCATATATTTCGATTTATTTAGAATAATGACCAATAGTTTTGGTATATCTAACAATATAAAATACGATCCAGCCAGATATGTGAATATCAGAATCGAACGTACTGTACGAGTACGTACATCGTACATACATAGCCCAGAGGTAAAAGATTTATTAACAGTCCATTTTTGAATGACTTTTGATAGACACATATTAGTCTCTCTATTTGATATGCGGTACCTATAACTTACCATAGTATTGTTGTGTTTCCTTTATACCAATTGTAGGATAATCTTAATATAGGATTTAATGAAATTGAGTTAGATATAGGAAAAGCTTTGGTTTTTTATCTGTGCACACCAAGTTATAAAAAAAAGAAAAAAAAAAGAAAAAGAATTTCTATTGTTTTTTTGTTCGTTTTAGTCTGATATAACTGATATACAATCCAAAGTAAACAATCGATCGTATTCTATGTATATATATGACCCAGATGTATTCCCCAGCACTACTTATAGAAAAACGTGACTGCACAAGTGAAAGATTACGTTTACGTCGTATATGTCGGTTGATATATTGATTTCAATGCCCAATTTATTACCATACACGATGAAAAAATTTTAATAAAATTTCCATTTACATAAATTTTTATTGTATCATTGAACATACCCATAAAAAAGAAGGAATAAACTTTAAGCGAACTAAGTTATGGTTTTTTTTTTCCTTCAGAGGAGTATTTATAATAAACATTCTATAGATGCAAAAAAAAAAAAAAATTGAGTAATAAGCAAGTTGAAAGCTTTTTTATTTGTTGTCCATAAATGTACGGAGATACTTTTTTTTTTTTATTTATTATTGAAGTCATCAACATTTCATGTAGACAACCAAGAGATAAAAGGGTAATGTAGCTCAATTTTCATTTTATATACTGACCAGACCAGTGTCTTCTTCATATTTATCTTAAACGTATAAATCTACTCTATAATTAGTGTTGTAAAATTTTTGGAGAATTTTCTTCTTGAAAAGTGAGAATTTCGAATACAGTGGTTTGTCAATAAATGCATCATAATAAGAATCATAATGTAAGGTCTGCTGGCCGGAGAGGTTTTCTGAAAATAAGATAATTTTCGAAAAATCATTTTTTTTTATTATCAAGAAAATTCGCAAGTCGAAAACTATTCACGAGAATATTCACAAAAACAAAATTCTCCTAAATTTGACAACAAAATGTCTTAGTCAAAGATATTAATACTAAGGGCATTGTTTAAAAAAAAAAAATTGAAAATATTTTCCACTCACTACACCATCTGCAACCAATTTATCAAGTCTTAATGAATAGCAAAAAAAAAAAACTCTTCAAGTGCACCAATTTTCCCAAATAAAAAACAGAACTTGTCATATGACACTCCACTCTAATCTATCTATCTATCTATATTAAGACTAAGATTGGATTTGAAATATCCTTAGTGACATTATTTTCATATCACAGTATCTACATATCGATAGGTATATGGATGAAAGTTGTCATCGGAGAGTTTTTATTAGTTTTTGTAAGTGAAGATATTTCTAGAGACAAATAATAATTATGATTTTTCTATTAAGATAAATGTGTCTGAATTATTCTGGAATTACATAGATCAGATATGTTATTGGCCGATTTTCATCTATTTTTTTTTTTTTATAAAAGAACTTTTCTTATGTAACAATGGAAAAAGTTATTGCTAATCATGCAAGTAATTAAAAGAAAACTCCTCTCGTTCTATATTTATTCATGCATGAATATCTCATCCTGTTTATGAAGATGTTCAAGTACAACTAAGTACGGAAATAAGTACAAAATTCTGCTTTATATATGAAAGCAATTTGATCGGGTGAAGAGCACTTGATATATAGTTTTTTTTTTTTATGTTTTAGCTTTGATTTATGACTTAATTCCTACTGCATGGATAATAATGATTTGGCTTTGTACGTACAATGCTTTTGAATAAGTAAAATAGAAGTATACTTCATTTAAAATTAACTTGCGTAGTTTTATACAATTATATGCCATGCATAAATGATTGTTACTATTGTGAGTAATTTAAAGAAAATAAGAAGAGGGCATACTCATCATTTTAGGAATACATATTTTCATTGAAGATTTCATTTTTCTGATTAAAATAAAAGAAAAAATTAAAATACCGCTATACTGCGCATAGTACTGCTAATCCGTCACTATGTTCCCTTGCCAAATGAACCAGAAAAAAAAACACTAGATTTAAGTCAAAAACTTTTTTAAATTAAAAATGGCTGAATAATAAATAATCTATTTTTTTAAAAAATGTTACCTTTGCGTAGGTATGTACCATAAGATGTATATGTAGAAAAAAATAAAAAATCAACTCTTACATCATGAATTCCACCACCGTTTCGAATCACGTTGAGAAAACATAATATTTATTTGTTTTAAATTAAAAATATAAAGGCCAGCAATAACTAACACACAGCAACCCCTTATACATAAAGTACCTATATAGAGGGTTCGTCTATCGTCCATTTTTATTAAGAAGTTTTACAACACATCAAATATTTTATTGCTCTCATATTAAGGATGCTGTTTCCAATTTGGAACATTTTCCCTAAATTCATTTTGTATGTATTACACATATCCCAGCAACATTTACAACTAGATTGGAAACGATTTTGGTATATAATTCGAAGCAATGGTGTCAAAAGCCATTCATTTCCGATTATGCTTACGTGACAAAAATTGCAGATTTTATTTTTACACAAACATTACAGAATTTCGAATTGCTATTGAAATATATATGATCCATATGTAGGTATATGTATGTGTGCGAACAGGTAGTAAATAGTTACATATAACAACAACAACAACAAAATAACAAATTAAGCATAGCTTTCTAACTGTCTCTATATACCTACTTATATCTATGTATGGATATGGATATGTAAGAGCACTTTGTGACGCATTTTACTCCTTATTATTAGCTTTTCAGTATTGAGGAGATAAGTTTATGGCCATTTTCCCTCTTTTCTTCAGATATTTGCGTTTTTGACGATTTAATCACCACACATTGTAAACGTTCCACTGCAGTTTTTCAATTTTTGCATCCACTGAAAATACTTTTCGTATATAAGTAGATAAAACATTACAAACAAATATCCTTTTCTTCGGCTCCATTCGAAAATTGGAAAAAGCCTTAGACAATGGAACCGACTCGGCTGACATTCTATATCATTCTATTCTATTCTATACTATTCTATTCTATATTAAAAAAAAATGCTGTACTTCCCCTATAACTATGTTTTTTGAAGCGTTTGCTCTCGTAGATCGAGTTCATTTACAGTGAAACAGTGTCCACGCTATTAAAGAGGATTTAGAGTATGAAGCATAAAACGTTATTAATGTATACAAAATGTCGTCTAGGAATGCATTCTAAGCGCTAAACGAGATATAAGAATTCAATTAACTTGACTAGGAAATCCATGTATCTAATCGGCCCACCCTATTATAATGCATAAAGGCTATAATAAAAATAAATGTAAAAATTCAATAAATTTTTTATAAATTCCACAACAGCATAAATGTCATTTAAGTATTATTTAGATTGCCATCTAAATACCAATTAATATTTAATAAAATAAACATTTTAATCATTTTGTTATTTATGATTGATAATCTATGCATTACAAATATTTATAATAGGTGTAGGTACACTGTAGATTGTAGGTATCCATTATTGTCGATATAGTAATTCTAAATCCCCAGTATCATATTATAATCAACTAACCAACCAAACCATACTGTAAGATTGACATTTATAGTTATTGTCAAATAGGCAATTTGATTGTTAACTTGAATTTGAACATGCTACATATAAGATCGAATATTTGATAAACATTTCTATATAATATTTGCTCGAGAATGTTTGCGGACACTCCACCAGCTTAGAGGTACGGATACGTGATTTATTTGTTTTGCATGGCATAACAATGATTAATGTTTGGATACTTATACGTTTGGCAGATTCAATGTCATAATAAATGTTTCAATTTTTTTGTTTTTTTTTTCTCTGCATATTTCATATGTTTAATTTCAATTACGAAACATTTGCATGACAGCTGTAGAAATTTTGAGAGCTATAATGTTGACTTTACCGTGTTCGGTGCGGTTTGAGAATAGGAAAAAAGAATGACAACTTTCAGTATGAAACAAAAGTTTTATATTTCATCCTTAGTGTATATTCTATAAGGTTATGCTTTAAATTAGTTAACAGACGCAGGATTCAGAAATGAGCAGATATTTTCGTATCCCGTATCGCTATTTTATTTCCCACATATGAGACTTTTGCGCGATTTCCAGTTCTAGTCTATATTTGTTTTCCAAGTTCTTTCATATTCACTCAAAATTAGTATAAACCTAGACTCTGGCAGCATTGGTCATTTTGGCAACTCTGGCAACATTTTGCGAGATGACAGTCGATTTTTAATTGTGATAGGTAAAAATATAAAAAAAATTATTGATTTCTATATTGATATTCAACGTGAAGTTTTCGATATGCAATTTTACCGCAAATATTGTATTACGATAGGAAACATTAAAGAAAATTGAACAGCTGGTGTAAAAATACTACAAACTTATAAATCACATTTTCTATGTATTGTGTATCTGTATGTACATATAGGGAACAATAAATTCATATTAAATTCAAAAAAAAAATTCTAAAATATTTCGATAAATATAAGACATTGAACTTTAATGTCACCTCTCTTTAACAGATAAATGTATGTATGGAGCATAATTTGATATATGTATGGAAACGTTGCAATTTATGTGTTTTAAACTTTTCGAAAATATATGAGAGTACATCCATACATGTCTGCATTAGTTGAAAATTTATTAAAACAAATCTATGCTATAAAGATGCTCATTCTGCATATATACATCTCATGTAGAATTGGAGAAAATGGAAGAAATTTTTGCCAAGAGTTGTCTGCATTCATTAGAACTTTTTGGATTACCTACTTAATAAGTTTAGAAGTATGGTAACTTCATTTGAAAGGAATTACATATTAAGGGTAAGTTTAAAAGTATAAAATTTAATTAAAGAAAAAAAAAATGGATATATTTAAAAACTTTTAAATTTAGTTTGTCATTTTTGTAAATTAGAAATTAATTTATATCAAAACGGTCTGATTGTGAAGTCTCGTAAGTATAAATAATAAAACTCTAAACCAATAATTCCTTTAAAGCTCTGTTATCAATCCATGAGTAGTAATTTTTTTATTCCAATGTTTACGTCCTTTAGTCGGTGTAGTCATCATCAATGGCACCACAGTCCTAGATTAGCCTAGTTCGTAAAGAGCGGTTAATTGTTTTCCAATGTTTGGTCATATGATGAACCCCCTTATCCAGAGTTTAGTCGTTGTAATACCAGTTTTTTATTTTAGTATTTTGCATTTTTTACATAAATCTATAGAACATAATTTTCTTAAGTAATAAGTGTCTTATGTACCAAATCTTAAATATTACCCACATATTTCTTATTTATCCATTTCCTTACTGAAAAAAAACAAATTTAATAATTCAGAACACACTATAATTATGTAGCTAAAATTAAAAATATTTTTTCGAACAACTACCAATTACGTATAGTTAGTTACTGACGCTACTTTTTACAAAATTAATGTAACAACAACAAAAACTGTCTAATATCAACTGTATACCCAGAATAGTATAATTTCAATCAAAGAACGTATTGTAAGTATAGTCATATTAATCATTCATGCCCATTACGAATACAATACCCATATATTACACATAATACTATTTTGACCCAATAAAAATTATTGTCTATATATCCAGCTCGACAATGAAAGTCAATCATTTTTGTATTTGCTACAAAAAGTATGTAATATTTGGCACACACATGATACAAAATGAACAAATGTATCAAATCACGTTCGTAGTTTATTAACTTGTCAAATATAATTTCAATAAACACGACTGAAATGTTCTACAATTAAGTTTTAATTGGGTTTTTTTTTCAAGCAACCGTTTCATTCCATACGTACAAATGTTCCATGTTCCATAGAAAGACAAAATTTGTGTCTTTAAAAAAAAAAAAAATTGGAACTTTTAATTTTAGTTTTTATTTTATTAAGTACCACTCAACGATTATGAAACAGTATGAGTGGGCGTATTTAGTCACCATGAACTATCTATCTACTATATATATATATATATATATATATATATATATATATATATATAATATAATAAATTTCTT
>JANSTT010017166.1:0-18169 GCA_026745375.1 Platyura marginata | reverse complement strand
CCTATTAAATTTATGTAGATAACAACAGGAAAAACAGGTATTTTATTTTTCAAGAAAATGATCAATAAACTTATGGAAAATTCGTGATTTATTGTACGAAAGGTCATAGTAAAATATTAATAAAGCGGGGTAGATTTTGTGTATGTATCGGTTTTCAAATTTTCAAATAGATGCCAGGTAGAGATATTTTTTGCCTTTAAGGGTTTTTTGTTTTTTTTTTTGGTTTTGAGGGAGAGATGCTTGTTTTTTTATTTATAAAGAATAATTTATTGTTCAGCATTATTTTATGGAAAATTATGTGGTCGTAGAGTAAAAATACATCTGCCAAAAAAATCCTTAAACCAGTAAAAAAGGAAAAATTGCCTACGCCGATTATAATATACCCGTATGCGTACTTGTTTATTAATTTTATTAACTTTGTCTGTATGTATTTTGTCTGTACAATAAATATAATTGGGTGAATTGAATACAAATGATTAAAAACCCTGGAAATGACATAACATTGATTGCAGCGCTATAACGGTATTTCGTGGAACTTTTTAGTCTATGAAAGAAATCTTCAGTTTTTTATTCTCTATCATTTTTGTCATATTCATTTTTTCCGTAATCTAAATACTTTTCGAGTAAAGGATTAAAAACTCTAGAAATTCAATAAAATTGAATGCAGCGCCATAACGGTAGATTGTACAACTTTTTGGTGTATGAATAAAATCTTTATTTTTGTATTCTCTATAATTGTTGTCATATTCATTTTTTCTATATTTCTACTACTTTTCGTAATTTCTTCCACTAACTAATAAACGGTGTTTTCCGAAAAGTTGGGCATAAAACATGGTGTTAGAAGGGAGAACAATACAAGGAGCAAGCGTTATTAGGGTGAACAGCACTTAACTCAGTTTTATATAAAGCCAAAAGTGCCACCAACTTATTTTTGGGCTATCGAAAAAATGTTCTACACAGACCTCCAATCTGACACCATGTTTTCTATGGAACATTTTTACGGAAAATCACCTTGTATATAGTAAGAATTTTGAAAGTTTTGTGAACATAATCCAACCAATGTCAAATTGAATCATTTTCATCTTATTTATTAAATTAGAAATGAAACTGTAAACTAATAATTAAGTGTTTAGTGTTAAAACCACACTGTTCTTGAAAGGGATTCAGTGTGTATCATATTACAATTCTTTGATTTAGTCGATTTTATATCAAATAAAAGAACAAATAGTAATTCCTAGAATAAAATCAGTTGTTTGATATAGAAAGGAACCATAATTTCATTACTCATTAAATGTACGAGTATAAATAGATGCAGTAATACGAGTGAAGCCAGCAATTTGTGTTTTTTTTTTATTCGTTTTTAATCGTACATTTTAATTGTGTAAAAGTATTTGCACTTTGCGCCACTTCTTTCATAAAGGTTTTTAAGTTAAAAATAAAATTTGGTAATGGAAATTTTCATTTATTTATTTTCTCCTTAAATAAAGTTTAACGAAACGCTTTAAATGCATTAAAACCATTTTACATTTTTAATTATAAGGTAAAAATTAAAAAAATAGTCAAAAAGTAATAGCTTAATTAGATAAAAAAAAAAAATGTCCTATTTGAAAACCTTAAAATATTCTAAAAGTACTCGTGGGGGCTGATGAAGCCCATTAAAGTGGATGGTTTTTAATCTCATCCATAAAACACTTCAATTTATTCAAATCATAAAAAAAAAAAAAAAAAAAACGAAAAAAATCACACAAAATTATTCCCGCCACGTCACACTACGCTAATTCGCGTACCGCTTTTTTTTTCGTTTTTTTTTTTGTGTGTTCGTCCTTAAATTTTTAACATGCACCAAAGCTTTATACTTTTACAACCTTCTAAATGTTTTATGGGAATTGAATTTACACATTTTTATTGCTTTAACTCGCACAAGAGCCATAAAAAAAATATAATTTTTGTTTTTCTTTCAATTTATAGTCTACAGTATGCCTCTCTATGCGAACTATATATATGTGTATGTATATGTAGTTGTGTACACATTAAATTACTCGTACCGTGTACCATTTACATTACATTATATTCAATCACTCCAAAAAAAAAAACACTTTTTCTTGGTTTATTTAAGATGGAAATAGAAAGACGTTCTGGCAAAAATGTTTTTTTTTTTGTTCAGTATTTTGTGAACACTAAATGGTGTAATCGAAAATGCATATATATATATGCCAGCACCCAGAAGAAAATACACCTCGCTTTTATTATGTATACACAGTGAATATTTTTGGAGTTTGAAAAAACAAACAAAATTTCATTATTATAGCACTGAGCAGAGCATATAATGTAGAGAAAACCAGATAATGGTTAAATGTTGTGGCTAATAAATTTTGCAAACAAAACAATCTTCAAAATCAAGATTTTGAAATTCTGTCGACATTGAAAGTAAACATAATAATGTAATTGAAACGTTTCGAACGATTGAAATTTAAATATAAATAACATTTTACGTCGCTATAAGTACATTACACACATACATACATACATACCTCAACTGACTGTGTGGTACTTTATTTGTACGTTATACGCGCCAAAAATAATTTGGGGAATTACCTAAAATAATTGAAAGCTTTTCGTAGCAGATAAAAAACGTTTAACAGAAATTATGTCTGTGAATTTGACAGGTTTTGATTTAAACAAATATCCTCTACAGCCCTTCGAATCGAAAGCCGAATAGAAAGAAGTGTGCCTCTTTTATTCGATTAAAAAGGCAGAGTCTTGTACTCGGAGGGGAAAGAAAAACTTAAAAAAATTTGGCTGGCCAATAAAGTCATTACAGATACAAAAGAGTCATCTGCATTTTACTTCTTTTACGACATTACTTAACACTTACCAGGCGTTGCTTATCAAGTGCAATTATCTGCATTTTTTATGGGGTTGTTATATGGCAAAACATCAAGGGCGTTCAATTCAGATGGGTCTTCTATTTGAAAAAAAAAACATTTTCATTTTCAAAATTATCTTTTTTTTCGCTCTCTCAAATACAAGACTTAGGGGTTTTTTTTTCGAGGGAAGACTGTAAATGGAAATGTCAATAAAAAATTCATACAAAAGGAATTAAATTTGATTTTGATTGTAATTTGAAATTTAAAAAAAAAAACAATTAATAGGTTTCGAATTACGAATGTTAGCCAGTGTTTTATTATACTAAGCTCTTAATAATAAAAAGGATAATTTCGGTATTTGTGCACCAACCAATACCTACTAATCTACTTGTGTGGATATTTTCTTTCTCCATATGAAAAATCTATAGAAAATAATTTTCGCTAAATTTCTTAATTCCATCCATAGATTTTGGCTGGATTATTTGTTTCAATACGGATATTTCAGTGCATTGATCCTTGACGTGTGTCCGGCAAATTTCGAATATTCTCCAAATAAGGGAGAAATTTTTTTTTAAATTTTTATCAACCCCAAATGAAAATTGCTACTGTCATCAATTAAAATTTTTCAAAATGTCAAAATTCTGCTGGCACAAAAAAATTATATTAAATTGGATTTAGTTTGGCTGTACAATCATTTTACAAGCATATTGTCCGAGATATCTTAATTACGAATTATTAGAATGACGGATCATTATTAGTTCACAGTTAAACATTGCAACTGTTCAATTTCATAATGTAAAGTCTATCAAATGATTTTTATTTTCGATTCCGGTGTTCGATGAGTTATTTTCTGACTATGGAATCAGATATAGTGAGAAAATATCTCATCGAACCGGAATCAGGGTACTGATCGTATTGAGGCTGGAGTTTTTTGTTTTTTTTTTTTGGTCGTTCACTCAAGTGAAAAACAGTATTTTACTTTAATTATGTAGAAAAACGCTAATAAAGATTTAGAATCATAGAAAATTCTCTAACCCTACTCAATACAAGAATGCAAAATAAATAGTGCCATTTTTCCCATTTTCTTCGTAATGAAAATGTGCAAGATGTTCAGACAGAGTTTTTAATTAAAAGTCAATACCAATCAATAGTATGAAATCGATACTATTACCCAAGCAATACATGGACGATTGCCTAGTATCTAGTATCGATTCGTGCAAAGCTCCGTTGAGAAAGGATTGTGTATACTTGTCAGTGCATATAGGAAGCTTTTAATAAATTAATTTTTCACTGCAAATCTAATTTAAAAACACAGCATACTCCAACCAATCAATTGATATCGATTTTAGTGTTAGAGAAAATTACATTGTCCTCTCGTAATGGAGGAATATTATTTTATCCCATATAGCATGTTCCTATACCATATGTACTGTTCATAATAAAATAATAACGTCGTGCTGTATAACATTTCTGGTTTATTGTGGTTTATTATACAGTCTCCAGTCTCCGCACTATAAAGCAATGACATACAAAAAGGCAAAAAGGCAAAAAGGAAAAAAGGAAAATTGATATGACGTCTAATATTATAGATATTAGTTTTCCAACTCCTCCATATACATTCGAAATGGAGCGCCAACCATTTGGTTGATATGTAGGTAGGTACTCGTATATCCGTATACAGTATCAATAATTATACGGGGTGCACATAACGCGTTTGTCACCTCAAAAGACACTTGATACATTATTGAAGGAGACACAAACAATACTTAGAGTCTTATTTAAGTAAGTATGTAGAGTTTGGTTAGTTAGTACGAGTATGCTATTTGGATTACCACAACACAAGGTGTTTCTATTTTTGGATTGATGTTTTTATTTATTTTCGTTTTTTTCAAAATTAAATATACACAATTGAAAGAGAAAACAAAATTATTTACTATAAATTAAATTTTTTATGGATATTTTTTCATCATATTTTTAATTTGAGAGACAGTGAAAATCTCGCCCGCTTAGTTGTCGGTAATTTCAAATGACGAACGGTGAGTATTATTGCCGAAACGACTATTTAAAAAAAGAAAAAAAAAAATAAATTCATTCAAATTCATGAAAATAACAAAAAAAAAAAAAAAAAAAAAAAACGTCGAGACATTCTGTTATTTGTTTGTTATGTTGTGTCTCTAATTTAACCCTTTCGTGTTCATAAATTTTTCGATACCCTCAAAGGGTTGGTTTTTTTAATGCTTGAAATTAAAAATAAATATAGAAAGTCAAAATTTGGCATTTTTCTTACAAAATTTCTTGAAAATGATCGGTTTTTTTCAATTAAAATAAATAATTTTCACGTTTCGCCATTATTAGATATTTTTTTGACCTGTAAAGTTCTGATTTTCCAAGTATAAAATAATACTTTGATTTATTTTCCATGCAGCAGACATTTCCAGAGAAAACCTAACATACATACACAATATTTGGTTTTTTCAAAACTAAAATAGAAAATAGGCATCCTTTGAACTCTAAAACGTTCGTGCTCTTAATAGAAAACTATAAGAAAATAAAGTTCCTTATATTTCCTCTAATAGTTAAAAGAATAGGTAAAATCCTTTGAGTTAAGCTTTAAATGCTTAAATTGTATGAATTCAGTTCTGTACTTGTCATTTTGTCTTTTTCTTGGCTATACAGACACGAAAGTTGTCTTTATTAAAACTTTCTGAACTTGTAACTAATATGAAATTTAATTAGTACTAAAGTTATATATTTAGTACCTACATTTTTTTTTTTTTTAATTTTATTATTTATTTAATTTTAAAATATTTTATGCTGTCATTATTAGAGATTTACAAAAATTTAGTACCATTCTCATGTTATTTAGTACAATTAATTATTTCAGCTTTATTTGTTAAGAAGAAAACGTACCTGCACCCACTAGATCTAGATCATTTCTAGTTTGTAATGTTGAATGTTGTTGAGTACTAAATTCAATACTTTAGTACTAAATACATATTTCTTTTACCGATATATAGGGGAGTTTTATTTTTATTTTTTTTTTTAAAGAAACACTTTGATTTGAGTTTACTGATTTAAAAAGTATGTACGTAGGTATATAGGATAAGTAGGCATGTATGTACCCACGTAAATTTCTGATTACTGTATCAATCTATAAAACATGAAAGTTCAATTTTCCTTTTTAGAATGAATACAATTTTGTGCGACATTTGTCAATAAAAAATTCATCATCTCTTGGAAATAAATCACAATATCAAGTTCGATATTATTTTATGTTGTAATGTAAAATGAATTAGATTTGTCAAAAAAGTTCAATCGTTGTTTTCCGATATCTCATTGTCGAGATGTGCAGGGGTTGCAAAACTTAAAAAAAAACAAACGAATTTTATAAAATACTTCTGGCCAGCAGCATTTTGTATGAATTATTTTCTTCAATACATAAATAATTGCATAATACAAAGATGCTGATCAATTATGTCATGTGATTATTTCTGGCCTGGACAAATATGTAAGAAGAAGTAATTTTATGGAAGGCTCATTTTATAACAAAGTAATAATTTATTGATTTCATGCTGTATGTAACCATATATATAATACATATAGTCCAGGTTCAAGTAGACAATACAAGTGACACTACAGTAAAGGTTGAACAATATGCAAGTGAAATTGATGAGTTGACAAAAAGTTCAAGTCAAGGACGTAATTCAATTAATATTGTATGTTGTGTTTGTGTGTGTGTGTGTGTGTGTATGTATATTGAGAGAAAAGGTGTACATGTACTTTTGTATGGTCCAGTTCCACTTAATTGGGAAAATTATACAAAAAAAAAATTAATTTAATTAGAATAAGAATAGAGTGGAGACAAATGTATTTCCATATAAAATGTCATTCACCGAAAAGTGGCTGGTTCGGATTCAACTTTAATAAGTAACAATAATACCACAAACAATACCACAAATACAGTAGAATCCCGATACAGTGAAACTTTCTGAGCTTACTTGTGTTGTGAGATTGTATCATACGATTTTGCTACGTTAGCTTAAAATTATACTTAATATATTAAGAATTACTATAAGTCGGATATTTGGATTGCAAAGATTAATTTTGATAAAATGTCGAACATTTAAAGGGTTTTTGTAAAATAAACTTCAAATACTATATTATCGCCTTAAAATAACTTAGGAAATGTCGATTAAGATAAACTCGACATTCATATAAAGAGCTAATGTAGTCTTGTCTAGTGATTTAATTTGCTATACTCTACTTTAAATCTGAATCTATTAAAAATGAAAATTCAATTAAAGAAATTTCTACACGAACTTCAAAATTGTCCATGATTTTAGTTTTATTTGGAATAATAATTCAATGGATGAGGATGATGAACATGATGTTTTTGTTGATTTATTTATTTTACTTTTAGAAAAGTTAAAACAATTTAATTAAATAATGAAAGGATAACAAACCAAAACAAATGGAATTGGATGTTAGTTACTATTTTGGCATAAATATTTATACAGAAGCTGTGTAGTTATTTGTCTATTTATTGAAGAGGTACATACATACATACATCTGTATTATATTTAGATGGTTATGTATGTTTGTATGTATGTCTCTATATTGTTTAGGCACCCTTATTTTACATTCGAAATGAATAAAGTTCTGGAAAAGTTTTTAATTAATAAGAGTTTAATTAAAATGTACGGTTAATGAAATACTGAACAGAAATGTTTTACTTCCAATTTGTATGGCCTCCAAACTCCATTTTATATATTTGCTTTGCTATTCAATTAGTTTGTATTCTTCTTTTCGATCTAAACGAGTACAATAAGATAATCATTATTTTAATATATGAGCATAAAAACCATAGAAATTATATAAAAATTGTTTGCAGCACCATAACGACAGGTCGCAGAACTTTTTGGTCTACTAAGGAAATCTTCATTTTTTTATTCTCTATAATTTTTGTTCTATTTATTTTTTCTCTATTCCAAATATATTTCGAGTAAATGTTCAATGTGTTTATCTAAGTACATATATGTAAGTATGAATATATTATAGAAATAAATAAATTCTATATATGTATGTACTATAAATATAGGAAAATATTCTGGCTTCAAAGCTTTAGGTAAATCATTAAAAATTCTAAATATGCTTTGCCTTTACAAAGTTTTCCAATAAAAGCATCCGGTACCTATATTTTATCGAAAATAACATCAACAACCTCAGCTATAGCAAATAAACTCCCAAAAACCTCATCATACGCATAAAACGCTAATAAGGCCCTTCAAAACTGATTGAAATTTATATACTCATCCATATGTATATTTAAATCGTTATTATATATATGTATGTGTCTATGTATACAGGGGAGGCTCAAGAAAATGTTGTCCAAGCTGAGCGAATTAGGCTCATTTTTATGTCTGAGTTTTTAGAGATTTAGAGTATGAAACTTTACGCAACTACTTTTTCAACGTAAAATATAAAATTACAAATGCTAATATCTGCATCTGTATTTGTATCTGTAAAAATGGAGTATCTGCATCTGTATTCGTATCTGTTATAGTGTTTGATGAGTTTT
Source organism: Platyura marginata (assembly GCA_026745375.1). Taxonomy (NCBI): domain Eukaryota; kingdom Metazoa; phylum Arthropoda; class Insecta; order Diptera; family Keroplatidae; genus Platyura; species Platyura marginata. The sequence continues at coordinate 9,724 of JANSTT010017166.1, read as the reverse complement.
TCGACAATTGAAAACTAAAAAATTACTGATGAAGTGAAAATCAGATTCGATTTAGAAATCTATTCTTCTTTTCTTCCCAAATCCAATATACAAATATCTAAAAAACCTACCAAATTCAAAATAAATTTGGTGCCCCCAAATCCGTTGTCGTAATTTTGTGTTAGTAAATAAATGTTTTCTATGCTATATTCAAAGTAGAAATTTAGCGACCTAGGCGGCCGCCTAAGTCAACCTATATGAAAGAGTCGCCCCTGTATAGATTTGTGTATTTATGTATATATGCAGAAATTAGAATATTTAGAAACAACCAACCAACCGAATACCTATGACTATACAACATATCCTTATTAAAACAAATCTAATGTTTCCTTAATGACTTTACCGTACAGTACATCCTATCGGCAACATTCTATATGTTGATTTAAGCTTTATTAGCTTTCGATCTATGTGGTGTGACCATGAGATTAAAAGGGTATAGGGTTAATAGATTTTATATGTTGTACTTAAGTATGTATTCATAATTAAATATTTTTACATACATATGAAGGTATGTACAATATCAAAATATACATATATATACATACATACATATATACAGTGAATATTCGTATATAGTGACTCCGGATATATTGACATTCCGGTTATAGTGACCATTTTCATTTTAAATGGTTGGTTTTGTATGAATGCCCATGCCCATATAATCAACTATCGGATATAGTGCGCCGCTTATAGTGAAAAATCGGTTATAATGACCATTTTGTGGAAGAATTTGATCCAGCTATCGATCATAGTGACTATTTCTCTCTCATGGAACGAAAATATACACAAAGAATACAATAAAAATTGCGTAATATCTAGACTGGAGACCAGAGAGAGAGAGAGAAATAATATGTATTTGTATATTGTATGTACATGTTCTCCCTTAAAACGGAGGAGGAGCAATAGCAAAATAATAAAAACTTGCAGAGTGTTAAGAAAATTTATTTCTATTTACACAAATTCTTTAATGTGATTCATTAGATTTTTATAAGAACTTTTCTTGTGCAATACACCCTGTTATTGAGCGATTTGTACTTATTAATACCTAGAAAAATTGCTTTATTGAAAATCGGTTATAGTGACTATTGGTTATAGTGGCAAATTTTGACGGTCACTATAAACGATATGTACATTGTACACGTACAGTACATACATAATACGAAAATAATTACTATACAATATAAATTCAGATTCAGAACATATAAAATGAAAATTGTCCTATCGTTATCGCTATCGATATCGAATCGATATAACCGACCAGTTTATTAAAAATTTGTACTTTATGGGAATATCCGTTCCATTTCGTTCATACACTCGTCTGGACGTTTTCTTTTATGTTCCCGCATTCTGTTTTTCCAGGCATAATTTTTTCTTTTAATTTTACCACACATAAAGGACATAGGAGCAGTGTTTGTCGGAATTAAATTCAATCGCCATTTTTATTTTCTTATAATGGACTGTAGGTTATATACGGAATTTATGCTCGGTTAATATTTTATCTAAATACTTTGTAGAAAATCGGAATCCATCTCTGAATTATGTACATAATTGCAAGTGAAATTACATTTTTATGCAAATATGTAGTTTTACACTCGTGTATGTAAAATTAAAAAGCTTTAAAAAAAAGAATAGTAAACATCAAGGAGTCAATTTAATATTTATATTCATACATAACTCTACTGATCATCGTTGACTTCTATTTCTAGATAATATGAGATTGGAATGGCTAAAAATTTACTCTAGATTTATATAAGTACAGTTGGTCATCCAAACATAATATTTCTAATTGGTCCTTTGGACATTTTCTTTTTTTTAACAATTCGACCTTATATAATGAATACATTAAGTTCATTGTTGAACATCACAAATTTTTCATTGGACCAAACCAAACAAAGCTTTATGATAATTACAAATTAAATTTAAAGCTATTCGAACAAAATAAAAAACACAATAAACGATAATTGGCACAAAAATCCTTTTACGAAGCAGATTTAAAAAAAAAAAAAAAAAAAAAAAAAAAAAAAAAATTCAATTTCAAGAACCATAATTAGATAAAAAGAAAAAAAGAAAAATTTCCATAATTTCTTGAAATCACAATGCATATTTTGCAGAGAATTTAAAATGGAATTGGAAAAGTTTTCAATTTTCATGTGTAAATAAGTGATAAACCCTCTCTCCCCAATCCGAACAACAAAAATACGGTTAAAACAATTCGAGAAAAATTTTCATATTAAAATTATTTTCGATATTATACTTACTGACTGGCTCGGAAAAAGAATTTTCATTTTGGTCTTTTATTTGATGTAATAAAACTTATATGCGATGTGTTATTATTAAAGTTACGCTATTGCGACAAAGGTTTTTTTTTAGAGGTGTCCACATATGTACTGTACGAAGTTTATAATTCCATGGGTCCGTTCGGGATTTTTATGTTCAGCATGCAGATATAAAAATTCTCGTTCAAAAAAAAAAAAATAGTTAAGAAACTTCTTCTATTAAGAATGTTAGAAAAAGAAAAAAAAATGAGGTCACTTTTGTTGGATTGGCTTAAATAGGTGCCCTCAGTATCACTTAAATACAATCGTCGGTGTATATAGCAGCTGTTGGACGGTGAACGACCACCTGTTATGATAGAAGAGCGAAGAGAACTTGAAATGGCAGTCCTAGTAACCTTTTTTACAAATTAAATTGGACACAATTTCATTGCAGGGACAATTTGAAGAGAAAAATAAAACAAAATTCAAGAAAATCGGTCTTAATTTGACAATGCAGAGAAATTTTTGACTTTATGGTGTTCAGAGTCTGCTAGCTACAATGTCGCTACATATTTTAGCCTATCATAAATACTCCTATGTAAAATTTAATTTTTTTAAATCACTACTAAGGATTTTATTTCAATTTTATAACTCTCCTCGGCGTCTTGTGGAAGGATTGCTCACTATTTTTGAAAAAAAAAAAAAAAAAAAATGGCGTGAAATACTTTTGGAAAAATAAATTAAAAAATGTATGTACGCCACAGAACATTTGATAAAGATCAATTTTAGCATGTATTCGTCATGGGTGTATATTTTTTGTAATAATATGCGTGCACACTAAATCACATCCGTTCATTTTGGCCATTATAAGTAAATTGTAATGTGGGGAAAAAATTACGAAAGTACTTCATTGACGTAAAGCTACTTGCATCGCTAATCCAAGTGAAATTTTTACAAAATTATCGAACGCATTTCCAGCTAAGAGTAATAAAGTAAGCCCACACATTAAATTAACCTATACGTTTACCTACATATTTCCTTATAACATAATAATGACTCGATGAATATCATACAACAACAAAAAATCAATAAACTGTACCTACATATAGGGAGCTACCTAAATATAATAAATTTTTTTTTTATAGTCGAACATGACTTGTCGCAATGTTAAAATTAAATCATCGAGACAACAAAAAAAAAAAAAAACATTGAAAAAAGGTTGAATCGAACACAAATATAAAAAAAAAAAAGAAAAAAAATTAGAAAAATGTGTGACCATAGACTGCTAAGGACATCAATAAATTATTTATAGAAAATTGTTTTGTGTTTCTAGATCACCGATTAAAAGTCAATATCAACATTTTTCATTTCTGAATTGTGAATTGTTCTAGCCTAGCCATAGACGGACGAGTGGGTACCCTTGTCAAAATCAGGAAGCATAATTTTTGTGTGGGCTTATTTAAATTAAAAAGTCTTACTTGTAGGAGTAAGTGGCTATGCCTATTTATGTATATGTGTATTAAATACGTACCTATACCTATGTCACCTTTTGTGTATTTCTTTTTAATGCTTGTAGTAGCAGCAACTTAGTAAACATTTTAAGAAAAAAAAAAGTTAAATTTTGTATTTATGTGAAAATTTTGTTTTCAATTTTTTTTTTCATGTTTTTCACATTTACAGCAAAGCTTTAACAAAGGAATTTAAGATACTGAATATTTGTCTATAATTAAATTTTTGGCTACTTTATTTGTCCAGCCAATCGAATTCGACCAGATTAATTTCTGCTAATTAATCGGAAATTTGAATTTTTATAAATTCTGTTTAATGAAAATGATAATTCAGGCTTAAGAATCATAGTCAAGTGCATTTTTTTAAAAAAAAATGATATAAAATGTAAATTACTAGACCGTACTACTAATGTAAGGGGATGAGGGCTATAACAATGGAAATATTTTTTTATTACTGCCTCCATGGTCATAATTCTAGTCCAATTTGTATATTGAGCATAATTGGGTTATATTTTTTGTTTTTTTTTTTTTTATAAAAATGTAAGAAGTAGGAAGGGTCGGGGGGTGGTTGTGTGCTTGCGTAAAACATGATTGAGTAAACACCAGATTCTATCAAAAAGCGAATAAAAACTGAAAATACGTTGCTCCCAAAAGATGACAAAATAAAATGTTAATATTAATCATAAAGGGACAAAACACATACAACACATATACATACAGGGTGTCCTGCTCTACGCGAGATAGTGGATACGAGACGTGGATTTTATTTCTTCTTGTGCAAAGTGCCTCTGAAATTCTTACTTTAATCCGTATAATTTCCTTAATTGTGAAAATATTTTTATTAAGATAATCTTATTTTGATTAAAATTTTATTTGTAATCTTTTTGTCTTATAAATATTTCATGATTTCTTAAGAAAATATTGAGAAAATTATCAAAATACATACATTCCTATTTTTCTAGGAATTTAAGATTCTAACGTAAAATGATGATTTTCTCAATATTTTCTTAGAAAACCAAAAAAAATTTTTAAGGCAAAAAAGATTGGAAATATAATTCGACTTAAAATATGATTGTCTTTATTAAAATATTTCCACAATCAACGGAGTTATAGTAAGAATTTCAAAATTGTTTCGTATATGGACACTTGGACAGAAATAAAATCCACGTAACACACGCCATTTTGCTACAAGAGAAGAAAAAATGTGGACGAGCGGGCGGGCTACCCTGTATTATAAAACATTATAAAGATTTTTCACTTTTTTGATTAAAGGACGAACAATTAAGGTAATTTTCCCAATATTTAGAGTCGATACGCTGAATTCTAAAATAGTCATATAGAGAGTTCACGTCACGTATCATTTTCGAAAAACATTACTATGGAATAATTGTGTCATCTCTTTTAAATTCCAACAAATGGCCCCATTTACGGAATTTCCTTCCCTTTGATATATTTTTTTTTTATTTGTGAATAATTTCGTAATTGATTTTTAGAGTGCCCTATAATGAAGGTAAAATTTTCAAATTTCATTACAAACCAAAGAAAGGGAAAAAGTCTCCAGTGGCACCACAAACTTTACCGTATTTGTGACATAAAGTGATGTAGTAATGTAGCACTATGATGTATGTGTGAGTGTATTGTATATATATACGAGTAGTCCACCATTTTATTTTTTCATTTCATTTTTATTTATGGAAATAAAACTTTGTTGACACGAGGGCTAAGAGCCTTAAAAACCACATGCTTGAATTTTGAAGACTCTTTAAAAATAACAATTAACCATTTTATATAAAAATAGAAATAACAACAAAAAAAAAGAAAAAAATTCGAAAGAAAAAAGCCCAGAAAAAGTTTAAGTTCAAGAAAAAGCAATGAATTATTAATAAATATACAAAAGTAGTTCCAAATCTCTTATAATTTTATTTATTTAGTTTCTAGCCAGAGGTGTTGATATAAAATTAATTACATTATTTTGAATTATAAGGCATTTATTCTATGTTAGCCCTGTCAGGAAGAAAGGAATTTGGTGAAAAACCCTCCACTAAAATATTCATATTGAAATAATAAATTAAAGTAAAACAAAATACAATGATCCCATGTACAAAAAATGACGAGTGCATTCAAATTAGAATATAAATATAATTTTTGGCAATGCAACAACGCCCCCCCCCTCTCCCACTGTGTTTTTGTTAGATTTGGCAATATTTAAAAATTCATATGAAATTCAACCCACATACTATAAAAGAGGGAATCGAAGTCATGCTGATGATCAATCAATTATCATTAGAATTAGGCGTTTCTGTATTTTGTATAAAAAGGTGCCGAAAGTGCTATTAATGCTTAGACACGAAAGAAATGTTATTCTTCCCGCATAAGATAAGACGCATTTTTTGTGGGCAACCTATTTTTGTCCTGCAGAATCAGTGTGTGTCGCCTATTTTAACTTGGTTTTTGTTGTTATTTGTTTGACGATTCATTCTGGCGATAATATTTTCGGAGGGTTTTTTTTTTGTTTTGTAATTTTTGTTGTGAGGCTTCAGGCAATTTTATTTTGTGTATGGTGTGTGAAAGGAAAGGGTATTTACTGGGGGGGGGGTGTTTTTTGTTTTTTTGTTGTTGGTTTGGATTGATTTTCAAATAAGCAGATAGATCAGTTTCATTAGGATGACTCTTGACTGTTTCAATGCCAGCAGGTTTATCCCGGGAATTGTTAAATTCGGATGTTAGTATTCGTATTTACGGAGTTTTTATGACATATAGACCATAGACCATAGAGTATCGTGTGCTGTATGAATTGTATTAAAGATTTACAGAAACGTTATCTCTGCGATAAAATGTCAAATGATTGTAACTAGAATTTCAGTTGAAAAAAAGTTACATTCTTTTGGCATTGTACGGTAGATCTCTGCATCGCTTTAGTTGCATATGAAGTGAAATAAATTTGATCGTCAAAATATGAGTTGGACCATGACCGATAATTTTCTATAATTTTTTGATGCTACGAACGGAATTTCTAGAAATTAACCATATGGACCGTATACAGGGTGTTTTTTTTATTAGTATAGTCCAAATCTACATATATGAGCGTATAGAATAGATGGATTAATATTATCAAAATAAATATTCCAAAAATGTATTGTTACCCGCATTTTTCGGTCTAAAATCCAATGGTTCATTGAAATTTTAATAACTTTGCCAAATGTCCACTGATTTTCATCATCCTAAGCTTAAAAGAAAGACTAAATAAAAGTTCCACTATTTTTTATTCTATAAAAGAAAAAACTTTTTTTAAAAAATTGATTTTTCAAAAAAAAAAAAAAAAAATTGTAGATTTTTGAAATTTTTTCAATTTTGACGCCGAGCAAGCACAAAAATGATGCGTCCCACAAAAAAAGTTATTAAAAAGTCTTTTATATATTTAACGATTGTCTTTGTTTTGAGCTTAAAATGATGAAAATCGATTGACTTTTACAGATGTTATCAGCATTTTGGTGGATAATTTCATTTAACAGACAGAAAATTTTCAATGTACTAAAACTTCGGGAACATTTCTAAACATTGCTAAACATTGATCTAGCGGAATTGTTTTTCTTCATATGAACTAATCCTAAACAGATCACCCTGTATATAAAAGAAAAAAAAATAAATCAATTGAAATAATCCATTTATATATGTACACGAACGTGCTACAATACAATTTAATGTATCCATCACTTATTTGGATTTAGAATTCAGAACATTTAGCAAATAAATTTATCACCCAGTATTGTGTATAATTATAGAGAAGAACCGATGATGCCTGGGAGTGAAAACAGAACTAATTAATATTAACTTGATGTGTGTGTCTTTCTGTGTGTGTGTGTGTGTGTGTGTGTGTAGTGTAGACAGGTGTACGTGAGGCCACATGAGGATTGTGGTGTAAAATTGTATTAAGAGAATTATTCAAAAACAATCAATATGATGATGATGATTGTGATTTGTTCCATTTTCCTTAATACTCGTCGTACATAGCTTAGTGAGGTTTAAATAATTCACATAAATTTATAGTTAGTTCTATTAAGATTAACGTCAAAACTAACTAATACACAGCAACGTACATATATTAGAGGTTTATACAAAATACATGTAATTTATCAACAGCATTGAAAGATTAGCGAGATGCCAAATTTTCCAATATGGAATTTTGACTAATATATTAATACCAAAAAGATAATACCTACCTAGAGACCTGCATACATACATGAATATATTTTAATCAATTTGTGTAGGGAGGTAATTAATTTTTGCGATACGTTATATCAAAGAGATTTGTTCATTTGTTTTTGGTGGATTAAATAGACCTGTCACATCCGTCAGCAACAATATACATATTTGGTTATGATGACATAAATAAAATTTAATTAAAAATATAGAACGAAGCCATGTGGTTTTTTTTTGTATGAGTTTAGTGGTAGTCAGTAGGAAAGGGGTAATTGTTTTTTTTTTTTTGTTATTGTAAAATGTAATAAATATTACCATCATCATCGATTGATTGTCCTTTTACAAGGAAGCATATCCGTTTCATATTCGAGATATCCGAATTTTGTTCACGTTTAATCGAAAACTAATCGTTTACTCGGATATATGGACGATAAACTCAAGAGCAAATTGAGATATTTCAACGAGATTTAGTACTTAGTCAATTTCAGGGTCGCAAGAAATTTTAAAAATGGACAAAATTCCTTTCGAACCCCTCCATATACAATTTTTTTGTGTATAAAATGTGTTTTTCCGTGTTTTCTACTCGAAGCATACTTCTGGATGGCCAAAAGCGATTTTTGAGTGAAAATAATGTCAATTTAATGGTCTGAGCAGCGCCCAGCCTCCAGATCTGAACCATATAGAACATTTTTCGTAGGACTTCAATGATCAAAAAAATCTGAAGCAACTTTGGGAAGCAATAAAGTTTGATTGTATAGTAACCAATCATTAAGTCAATGCCTAAAAGGTGTGCAGCGGAAGTGACCTTATTAATTTGTCTAAGGTAATTATTAGAATTTTTATTTTTTGAAGTATATAAAAAGGATCTGGTTCATTCCCCAAGGCCCCAAGGGTACATAGGGCCTCTACATATCCTCTGAAAAACGGGCTCTGTTTTGTGCTCTATTTTTTTATATTTTCGCCCAACTCTTTCTCAATTAGACTAACTTCTCGTGCTACCGTCCTTCTCTCCATGTTGTTTTCGGACGTCCTGTCTTTCTTTATCCTTGGTGGTTTTTTTTTAATGCCTGTTTTGTTATTGCTCTATCTGGTCTGGTCTTCTGAGTGTGTGTTCAATCCATCTCGATCGACGTCTTCGGATTTGTGTATTGTCTCTTGTTCTGTCAATGACGACAGATTTCATTTGATATTCTGTTTGATTAGAATATCCCACACCCTATTCGTAGACATTTTAATTAATTAATTATAATTGCATTTCCTTTGTATAATTTCACACAATATCAGTTTTTTTTTTTTTTTTAGTATCCCTAAGAGTATCTAGATATATGGCAGGTATACGAATTTCTAAGAAATAATCTTAAATCGCTACGGAAATAGAATGGATATGACTAATATACATTAAACCCCATGGCCTGGCGATGATTCAGAAGATCGATGTTTCCATTATTTATATCAAATTTGTAATTAATAAAATATAGAAGTAGAGTATTTGAAAGTGCGGTTGATAATATCTATTTGTATAAAACAACCCTTGTGAATATGTACGTAAATACTTATCTACAACCACTACACTATGATGTACGTATATGTAATATAATAAATATATGTACATATGTAGGTAACTTTTAAACCTATTTTCTGTGAACAGTAAATGTCAATAAATGAAATTAATTATTCAATAAGACATATGTACTGTACTTGTATAGTAATATATATATATAT